>JALGQJ010000088.1:67500-110000 GCA_023055345.1 Quercus wislizeni | reverse complement strand
TCAAAACCATTCCATTCTTAACCTATTTTGAGATCAAATTCATGCAGGTTAGGACTTCAGAAACAGCAGTGCATATTTCGGTATCATAGATGCAGCAAACAAACAGCTGTGCAGATGTAGCTTTCCTCTTCTCACTTTACTTTCAGAGAAGAGAGTGGGATCTTCCAGTTATGGCACAAAGCTCTGTATGTCCTTCACATCCCCTCAATTGCCCATTTATCATTCTTTACCAACTCTATATTGTAGCCAAACTTTGTTCAAAGCTAAATATAATAGATATGCTATCGTTTTGTAGGGTTTTTTACATTAAGATTTTCATTTAATATATACATGAATGAATTTTAATATTTTATATTGGCCTTAACTTTTAATTACTGTATATATGTTCAAGCGCAAGAACATATATGGTTATACATGACATGATGGGTGTACTAGGAGACCTATTAAATCAAGTCAGAAAGGTCTTAGAGAACTTCGGGTGGAATAAGGAGGAATTAACATATTTGACTTTTAGGAAGAAGAGTTTGTTGATTGAATTATTGGGTCTGGATGCTAAGGAAGAACTTTTGGGCCTTTCACATGAGGAACAATCTCGCCGAACACAGGTTAAAGGTGATATTGAAATTTTAGCTACTTTGGAAGAGACTTTCTGGACACAAAAGTTCTGTGCTTTGTATGTGAAGGGGGTGATAACAACACACGCTTCTTTCATAGATTAGCGAATTCTCATAGAACTTTCAATCACATTACAAGCATAGAGGTAGATGGTGTTGTATATGAGGGTGGTGGTCCAATTCTATCAGGATCTTTATACAGGGACAAATTCGTGGCATCCAATTGTGGATGGGTTGGATTTTCCTTGTATTGGGGAGGATGAAAGGTTGTCCCTTGAGAGGGAGTTTTCAAAAGAAGTCATCCAGGTTTTGATGGAGATGGAGGGGGATAAAGCCCCTAGTCCGGATGTATTCACAAATGCTGGAGGGTTGTAGAGGTTGATGTTATGGCTGTATTTAAGCACTTTCACAGGTACTTTGAGTTTGAACAGTCTCTAAATGCTTCATTTCTCTCTTTAATTCCCAAGAAAAATAATGCTATAAATATTAAGGATTTTCGGCCTATCAGCTTGGTGGGCTGTGTGTACAAGTTGCTATCTAAGGTGTTGGCGCATCAGCTCCGGGGTCTCCCTTTGGCGAATCGGTGTTTTATGTGCTGCTGTAATGATGAAACTGTGGATCATCTTCTCCTACACTGTCCTGTAGCTGTAGCTCACTGTGGAGAGTTTGGTGTCTTCTTGGAGTTTTTGGTTGGGGAAATTTTCTTTGGACGTTTGGAATATGGTTCCTGGTTGTTTGATGTGGGTTGTTTGGATGGAAAGAAATCGGCACTCTTTTAAGGCTAAAGAGAAATCGAATGTTCAGTTACAAGCTCTATGCCATAGTACTCTGTTTGATTGGTCTAGGAGCTGGGGTTCTTCTACTTGTTCTTCCATCATTGAGTTCCTTTCTTCCCTTAGTATTATCCCCTAAGCTGCTTTTTCTATCTTTGTTGTTGTTTGTTGCTTTTTCTTGTGTTCACCATCATGAACACCTTGTGTTTGCTTTGTTCGTTCTTTTTTCATGATTAAAACTATTCTTATTACTTCTCGAAAAAAAAAAAAAAATTTCCCCTTAAAGTTAAATCTTGGCTCCGCTACCCTTTTTTTTCATGTAATTATCTCTGGTACAATATAACTAACTTGAAAGCTAATCATGTGTTTACCATTTATTTTATTTTGTATTTTATGAGAACAATGTAATTATGTACACTAAATTAAATAAAGATGTATTTTTTTGGGTTTCTTGATTTTTCCCATAAGTAATCAAGTCGCAATTCTATCATAAATCTGTCAATCTAAGAGGATAACCATCGTCACATGGGCCTCTATTCCCTCAAGGGATATATATACTAGAATATTGCTAGTCCCGTCGATCACGGTTCTCAAATTAACCTGTTATATCGATTCAGTTTATTTAAGCTGGTCATCTGGTTGAGTACATCTCTACCATTTACTTATCTCCATTATCTAGATGTACTTTCGGATTTTCTAATTCTCTTTCCCTCCTTTTCTACCCGCATGATATGCAAAGCTCACATTTGAGCCCACAGGTGACAGTGAAAGCTAAAGCATATGCCTCGAGGCCAAGAAGTATGCACCAATGGATGATATACAAACTTGTTTATTGTGTTCGTGTTGAACTTGTGGAACTCTTTACTTATCATTAATTATTAATAAAGTAAACATGTCCAATCATGAAGTACGAAATTCAATTTCATGTAAATATTGCATATGATATCATCCATTGGTGCTACTCTTGCACTCATTTCTAACTCCATATGGGAGTAGTGGATGTACTCTTTGAACAAATGATTATTTATGATACCTTTGATTGTGAAATAAAAATTCAATAAGGGTGCCAATTTAACAGAACAGCTTATCTCTCATATAGTAAATGCGTCCACAAATAGAAAGTTGACAGCACCTGGTAAGTCTCTTTCGGCAAAGGGCATACATAGTCGGTGGCTTTTGTTATCTCATATACCTTTTATTTTTCTGCTGGCCTAGAAAAATGACCATTTATACCTTTTTCCACTAGAGAAACCAAACCATTGCTTGAAACATACGCACTGATATTTTTCAGCTATATTATCATTTGTCGGATTTCTTCATATGTATGCCATAGGAGCCTCCAAAGAAGCCAACAATGAATTCATCACATGATAGGCAAATTTGTGTTCAAGGAGACACTGGGCTTGTTCTTACCACTGATCCAAAGCCTCGTCTCCGATGGACTGCTGAGCTTCATGAGCGATTTGTCGATGCTGTTACTCAGGTTGGAGGACCAGATAGTACTTAACCTTTTTCCACTTTGTCCACAACCATTTTCTCATGCTAACAAAGAGAACTAGTAGAGTTTATCAATATTGTCGACTACCAAATAAGTTCCTATTTTTGGATAAAATTTCTTTGGCAGCTTCGGCATCAGAATTTCAGAGGATGGTGCTGCTACATCCAGGATAATGGGTCACCACTTCAACGAGTACATGTGACTAACTTAATTTGTTCATCTTTTAACTTTGCTTGTATCCTTGGTTCTGCTATTCTTTCATTTGAATTTTAAAGTGGTATTAATTTATTTAATAATTAATAGTCGAAACGTTTGACTTTTTTTTACTGCACCTTATTGCGCCATGTGATACTGTTACGTCTACCATTAAAAACACAGAACAGCGTGTCTTTTTATTTTGGGATTAAGTGAAGCACTTATTATTTTAGATTCTCTGGGTAGTTTTAAACTTTTCACATTTCATAGTTCTTCCCACAACCCCCCCCCCCCTCTCTTTCTATGTGTTCTCCTCCCTCTCACTGCCTCTCTCTATACTTTATTTCCTGCACTATTTACAAAAATACGACTTCGCTTCACAAAAACATCAGTCAGCAAGTGCCAAATCAAGTCCAAAGGTTAGATCCCTTCTCTCATTTTATAATTTATTAATCAAATTATACCCAGCTTTAACACAATCCAAAAGATACAATGAACAGCCCAAGCTCCTTTAAACTTCTTAACCTCTTCCGATTGCCGCAACAGTTGTTTTGATTCTTCTTACAAACATATAAGGATATCGGAGAGTAAGCGGTGGACGAGTACGACAAGAACTCTGAGTTTCTCTTCTTTCTGTCTCCTCAATACTCAATCTCCACTCCCATTTGAGCCTTTTTGTTCCCCGACGACGGTATTAGCCAACTCCTCCAAGAAGGTCACTCTCTCTCTCTTCGACTAGATCCATTTTAGTACAAATAGCATCAGATATTCTTGAATCGTTTTAACTTTTATTTAGTTTTACTAATTGGTTTATATTTGATTTGATTTTAGTTTCAATATTGTTGGTTTCAAAAGTCGATTTGGATTATAATAGTCTAATCACACCTTATAATTTGTTCAATTAATTGGGTTTGTTCGTTTGTAGGACATTCAAACTACCACCATGTTAAATATTATTTAGGTTTTGTTATTTTCGGTTTATTTATTTATTTATTTATTCATTCATTTATTTATTTAGTTATTTGGGCTATTGGTTTTAATTAAGGTTGAATGGTGAGAAAAAGCAGAGTGTGATAGAAGACATCTACAACACCAAGAAGCAGAAAAGGCGGAGAAATAATTGAAAGGGTTTTTTGGTATTGGTTTGATAGTCTCCCTCAAATGTGTGGGGCTCTTTGATGGTGAGCATGCTTAGATTGGAGGATTTTGTGTTGATAAAGGAATTTGGGTTAAGGTTTTTTTTTTAATTTTTTTATTATAATATATATATATATATACTTATCAAAAAAAAAAAAAAATATATATATATATATATATTTTTATAATGGTTTTTGCTTTGTTTCTTAGGTTTAGATGGTTTATCCTTGATCACCGTTAAAATATGTAGTTGAAGCTTGAAGGTTGTAGTGTAGTCATTTGACAAATGCAAATTAATTGTTGTTTAATTTTGTTGCTTTAAATTTAAGGTGTTAAAATTTGTTGAATAAGTTATAATGATCATTGCAATGGAATACTTGCTTTCTTAATCTAAATCAAACAACTAGAAGATTGTACTTTATGTTAATTTGGGATTTTCATTTGAATAAAGCAAATTGATTTAAAGACAAGCAGTGTTATGGTCAAGGGTGAAAGTTTTTAATTTAAATACTGTCTTGACTTTTGGATCCTTTGGGCATATTTTGATATGATTAAGTAAGGTCACTATGCAGAATCCATTGTGCCATTTAGAGTACAAAATATTTACATTTCATACTCTATGCAAATTGAGTTCGGTTGATTTATGTGTAGAAATTGAGGGCAACTGAACCAAAGTACAAGAAAGAGGTTGTGGCATTGATGAAAATCTACCAGATTTGAAAGCCATTGAAGGTAGTCCCTTTCTCTTTGCCTTTATTTTTCTTCTATAAACTATATTTGGAAGTTGCCTTGGACCTAGCCAATGCACCACTCAAAAACTATGGCAAGCTATCTGAAAAATAGAGGAAAACAAAAAACTCTTCCATTTTTCCTTTTAGGTTTTAAGTAGTTAATAGTGCTTTCTTATTTTATTTATTTATTTTTATTTGGTTCATTTCTGTGGATTGCAAATTGTCAAAATTGAACTGTAATCTAAAGGAAAATTACTAGCTAGGGTGCCTTAGCATTATTTTGGAGCATGAGAATATTGTGCCTTTTGTTTTTAGTATCTCAATGCCTTCAAAAACTAGGAAGGATTAGGATATCCATGGAATGATTTCAGAACCCACAATTTTTATTAGGTAAATCAATTAATTGACGAGAGGTTTATGTGTGGATTTTTGTGTAGAAGTCAGATGGTTACAAGGAGAATAGAGAGATTGTAGAGAAATGGATTCAACTATTTAGTACTCTATTTTTTAGTCACAGCTATGAATGCAATGGACACATTTAGTTAATAAAAATTAATTTTACAAATTAGTTTGCTAGAAATACGAGGTATCATAATTGCAAATCGTTCATAAAATCCTTGACATAAATAAAGGAATTGTCTTAGAGTGATTTGTAAGTAGATTTTAATACAGCAGAGACATAAAGTCAAATTTCCGTTTTATATGTTGGGGATTAGGTGCACATCAATCAATCATTGGATTCATGCTTTGTTCATAATTTTTTTATATCATCTTATCAAATTTGTCCAAGATTTGGAAGGAGTTGAACTATGTAGGACCCTAAAAAATGTCGTTAACTTAGCAGCATGTTAGTAGAGTACAATTTAGTTCTTTCTCCTCTTCTTTAAAAAAAATCTAATAAGTAATGGAGGAATTATTCACTAATGGGACAAGTTCTATGGATTACTTGGAGATGAGAAGTAACACAAAAGTAAGAGCAAAGAATACTCAACTAAGCTATAAGTTTTTTAATTAGTTTTTGAGTTTGCCATTTGCTTTACTGTTTTTCCTGGCTGCTAATGTAAGTTTAGACTAAAATAATGAAAATTAATTTATAAGAGATGAGGGAACTTTCCAAGTTATTTTTTTCATTTGTCAAGGATACCACATTCTTTAAATTTGTGTAGTTGATATGATTAGATCATGCTATAAGGAAGTAGATTATTGTAACATTTATACATGCATAATCTACAAAAAGAAAGAACTACAAGTTTACAACATAAAGGGAAGTTTAAGAATTTGTAATGTAAATGCACAGACCCATAAGATAGTTTAAGAGGACTAGATAATCTACTAATGGTTTCTTTGCTATATTACATGGAAATTCATGTTGAGATTAAGTAGTTTTAATGATATTTTTGTGCAAGAAATTATTTGTAATTAAAATGATTTATGTGCAAAGTAGCAGTATGATATAAATGTTTTGGTTTATAGAATCATCACGTTTAATTGTTGATGTTGCTATGTTAGTGAATGCTTCAATTTTGGGAGTAGTAGCTTGAGAAGAAATGCAGTATATCTTAAAACTTGGACAAAAAAGGTTAATTCTAGTGATCCTTTAATGGCAGAAGCAGTGGCCATTTTATGGGCAGTGCAGTTAGCCAAGACACAAGAATTCAAGAAAATCACAGGGAAAGAGATTGCCAAATCCTTTTTTCTCTTAGAATAGTCCCTTGAGTCCTTTAGTTCTTTGTAGTTTCTGTTTTCTGTTGTTACCACTGTTCATCAGCATGAACATTTGGATTTTCATTCTTTGTCTCTTTTTCGTTATGAATAATATTACTTATTACCTATCAAAAAAAGAGAGCTTGCCAAATCATGCTTTCATGAACTCAAGCCCTTTGCAAATAATTTCTCCATGAACATGTTGTCTGCTATTCAATATAGCCAAATTAGCCTCAGCCATTGTAATATTTAGTAGTTAATGTGTTCAATGGAAACCCTTTGTGTTTCACGGTTTCAACTTTCTGTCTCCCCACCTTTTGTTTCACGATTTCAAATTTAGTTCATTTCCCTTTATCTCATCACAATACCTCGACAAAACAAGATCACTGTTTCAATTTTTGAATAGAAACCCTTCAGTGTTCCAATTTTGCAACGGTTTCAACCCTTCAGAGTTCAAATCTTCAGAGTTCTGCTTTCTAACGGTGTCCTCTCTGTTTTCCTTCATTCCTCTCTTCCTTTCCTCATAGTATATTAATACTGACAAAAGTTGAATGATTCAGTCCAGGTATCTCAAAATCCCCCACAAAATTCTCTAAAGCAGAAACCAATGGCTTTATAAGTGGGTATGTGTTTCTTATTTGAATTGCGATCATGGGAATTATTTTTTATTGAAGATTGGTAGTAAAGATTGGGTTTCTTGGGTCATTTATTAGAAAATTCAAATAGATTTTTTGGTGTGCTTTGTTTGATTCTTTGTTTGTTTCATGTGTTAAGTTTAGAAATTGTTTTAGTTTCACTATTAATGCTTTGGTATGTCATATAAACTTCAATTTAATTTACTGTTTTGGTATATGAATATTGATATAGGGGGAAAAATAGTTTTATTGGTAAAAAAAAAAGTAAAATGTTAACAATGCGAAACCTACAACTTTCAGTATTAGGTATTTTATAACCAACTCCAAATAGGACTCCAAATTTGCTTCCGTATTTGCTTCTGTTTTTGATATTGCATGAGGTACTGTTTTGTATTCAGTTCTTTATAGTGCTATTTGATTTCAATTTGGATGTCATGGATTGAAACTTACCTTGTGTTGATAAAATTGTTGGTAGGTTGATTACAATTTGGTATGTTTGATGCTCTGTTCTTTTTCTAACATAACAAAATTTGTTTAAATTTATAGGTATCAAAGTTGCATCAATGAAGTTATGGTTGCAGAGCTTTTTAGTTTGTTTTCTTCGAATTCTGGTTAGCCCATGCATAACGGGAAATTTGATGGGTTTCTAAAATTTCATCTTAGGAATATGAATGAGTAATTTTTGGGTTTATTTGATTAGTTGTCGCTTTAGTTTTATTTTATTTTATTTTTTATTTTTAAAAAGTAATGAAATTTAGTAATTTTATTGTTGGTTACTCTCTCAGGTGATTAATAAATTTGTGTTTCTAGACTTAAGCTCTTTCTGATGTTTGACTACTTTTAGTTCAGGCTTAGAATAGTTTTGATTTCTTGGCGTTGTTTATTACAAAAACAGAAACCAATGAACTACACAGAAATCTAAACCAATGTAATTTTTTTTTTTTTTTTTAAGATGTTATAAATTTTTAATAAATTGTAATTGTAGAAGATCTTAAGTCTTTTGTTTGCTTTTATTCTCAGATTAGGTTCATGGCTTCTTAGGTGATAGGCTATAGTTGTTGAGTTAAATTTTGTCAAGGTTGGATAAAGAATTAATATAACCTTGAATGATAAGTTTTGGCATGGTTTCTAATGGAGCTAAAAAGATAATGAATGATAACTATTTAAAGAACTTTGAAGATTGGCAAGGCTAATGAAGAATGCTAGGACATAAAAATTGCATGATCATTGCCAACATTGACAAAAAGGAAGCCATCAATAATGAGCTCCCTTACTAGGTTTGTTATTAAGGCTTAAAAGGTGTTGGAAGTGTTGCTGTGGACTAAATGTTATGTGGCAAAAGATCAGCTGGACCTATTATGATACTACAACTTGCATGTTATTATAAGGGAAACAGTTTATATGTGATTCTTGATTTGGAGAACACAAGGATGAGTTGTCTTTTATCTTTTTCCTTTTGATAAAGATAGTGGGTTTGGACGCATGGCTTATAAATATAGTATTTTGACATTAAGCATAGTTCAAGTTTGGTTTGGATTGTGTTTGTTAGCCGAGTGCTAATGGACTAGGAAAGCTAAGGTATAAAACTACATTCAATAGATTTTTGTTTTTGTTTTTTGTTTTTTATGGTTAATAATAACAGCTTCAATAGTTTTTTTTTTTTTTTTAATAGAATAAATCAGATTGTTCTTATGCAAAGTAATTTAGAGGATATTTTGGCTTCAAGGCTCTTTATTGTATGCATTTTCTTATGAGACATTTTGGCTTTGTCTTTGTCTTTGCATTCAATATTGAAGTTAAGGTAGTTAGATGTATAGTTTAGTGATTTAGGGGGTGGATGAAAATTGTAAGTGACTAATATACTTGGCAGATTCTTTCAAACATTGTGCTTTCAACTGGAGTGACTAATTGGTTGCTATACATAGAGTTGAACTTGGACATTGATATCTGAAATATGTTCGAGGAATTTCATCTTATTTTAGTTTTTTATGTCTCTCCTCTTTCAGATAGTGATTCAAAGTAGTTTTTTCTTCAAGTAATTTCTATTTGAAACCAAGGTAAACTGCTTATAGTTTTGATAATGTTTTATAGAAAGTGAATGATTGAAACTTTACTTTTAGTTATAATATAAAGCTATATTTTATTTGCAATGAGATGCCGAATCCTACTCCATTGATGACTTACAGAAGTCCCCTCTCTATATATGTCATCAATAAGTTATTTATGAAATGATTTCCATATTATCATTTCATCCTTTTCAAGTTTTATATAGGTAATTTCCATTATTAACAAGAATGCAGCCATGAAATGCAATAGCGACTTTTGTACATGAGCTATGATGCCACTTAGGTTGATTACTTGATGAACAAATTAGTCTCTTATTGGTTCTTTTAGACATTTTTTATTTATTTTATTTTATTTTATTTATTTATTTATTTATTTTACCATGTGGTTTATTAATTATCTTTTTATTTAACTAGCCCATGCGTTGCATAGGTTAGAGACTAGCTAGTGTGAATTGATGAGACTTTGCCCATTCATTTTTTCCATTTCTAAGATCACCACCCTCCATTGTTCCCATTATCTTAAACTTTGTTTTCTATATGTTTTTGTTCGTTTATGCTAGTTTCAATGTCTAGTTCTTGCATTTTTGTTAACTTCCCAATGCACTGATAATTTGTATTTTAATAAAGGAAAATATTCTCTCACATTGTTGTTTACACACACTTACACATAATATCCACAATTGCATGCATTGATATACACATTTTATAACGTGAAAAGATATGTCAACATTTAAAATGTTAAAAGTGAATGGGTATAGAAGATAAAAAAAATAAGTTGTGAAAGAGAATCATTATCTGTTTTATACTTTAAAAGTACTTTATCTTTATGTGATCTTTGTTTATAATGGTGCTTGCTCCTACAATTTTCATTGTACTTCAAATTATATGATGTTATTATCTTGACAATGAATGATGCGCAAATCTCAGTTCTAGACCTTGCAAGTTGAAGAATAGAAATCCTTAACTATTTTGGGTGCTCCACTTTTGTCTCATTAATCAATGCTTGTCTTCAGTTTGATTTATTTTCTTTTTCTTTTTCTTTATCTATATTAAATACTGATTATTTTAAAAGGAAAGAGAAAAAAAATGTGGCTAGTTTTGATGAGTAGAACATAAATAGAATACAAAATAGGACATGATTTACCCACCCAATTATATTAATTGGGTTAAATGAGCACTGGCCCCATTTAGACATAGTAAACTTAAATAATAATTGGGCTTTAGCTAAAACCCAATTAGACCATTTTAATGCAAAAATAATAAACCTATAGTTCAACCCAGCCTCTTAGCGTCTCGACTCTCTCCTACTCTCCCTTAGTCCCTCTTCATTTCTCTCCCTTCAAGACTTTGGCAATTAGGGTTTTAAAACTTGGTGATTTTTTTTTTTCATTTTCTTAATTGCCAATCATATATTAGCGCCTCTTGACTCTCTCTCCCTTAGTCCCCATCGTTTCTCTCTTTAAGAATTTAGGGATTAGAGTTTTCAAACCCTATTGTCGGTAAAGGTGTGAGGTAAATTTCAAATTGAAATTTGTTCAATTCCCACTCTAAGGTTGTGTTTGGAATAAGCTTATATTGGGAAACTTCTTTTACTATTTAGCTTATTTATACTACTATTTATAGGTCTCATTACACTTTTAAGTACTATTCATGGGTCTCATGGGTCTCAGTGTATTATTTTAGCTAACTTTTTAGCGGCCAAATTGGCCATTATTACTTTTCGCAGAAATTATTAGCAACATACCATCGTTTACAAAATAAGTAGCAATATAGCACTTTTTTGAAACTCGAGTTTCATGTGTAAATTGAGTTTTAAACACTCGAGTTTCATAAAAAAACTTGTGCTAACATGGATCACCACATGGAACTCGATTTTATTAAACTTGAGTTCCATGCAACAAAATACTTGAGCTTATCAAGCTCGAGTTATTTGTAAATACAAAACTCGAGCGTAATGCTTTTTTTTTTTTTTTTTTTTTTTTTTCCTTTTATGGAACTCGAGTTCTTTATACTTGATTTTTTTTTTTTTTTTTTTTTTTTTTTGTGATAATCAACAAATAAACATAAACATAAAAATAATTAATTTTTTTTCATTTGAATGCACAAACATATGTTTTTATTTATTTAAATAAAAGCATTATAAAATATAGAAATTTTAATTTCAAAATATTAATTTTTAGGCCCCTCATACCCCTTATTCATTCATTTTTAACACACGTCAATTTCTAACTTCTCGGAAGCGTTATGATCAAATTGGTTAAAATATTGGGGGTTACAATGAGAAATTATAACATGTAAAAGAAAAATCTCACTCCATTTTTAGCCATGGGCACACCAAAAGAAGTTTGAGCTACATATTGTTACTTTATCAATCCTGTTCTGAATTACTGTATGGTCAAATGATTGATAAGTATTGCAAAAAGAGTGGACCACTCGGATATAAAGAAGAACTACGCCTTACCATGTTTGGATATGTAAGTTCTTGAATTGCAGTGTTTCCAAGAGGAATGTGAAAGATTTTTTCTGTACATCTAAATGTTTGACTGATGATGTGAAAGTTGCTTTGGCAATTTTTTTTCTTGGCGAGTTGTAGCACACCATGTTTAGATATTGTTCAATGTTCTCTCATAAAACACCTCGTGTTTCTAAATTTAAAAGTCAAATCTAAATGCATTTTCATGTTTAAATTTCACAATAATCTCTTTTTGCAAGAAACAATGAACAGTTTTCATTAATGCAAAAAATAGATTTTATGAATGCAGTTAGCAAATTTGAATATACAGTAAACATGATGTGCAAAGAGCAAATTTTATTAATGTAGAAACAAATTTTATCAGTGCAGAAAGAAGAACTACTCCTTACCTGTTCCGAATTACTGTATGGTCAAATGATTGATAAGTATTGCAAAAAGAGTGGACCACTCGGATATAAAGAAGAACTACGCCTTACCATGTTTGGATATGTAAGTTCTTGAATTGCAGTGTTTCCAAGAGGAATGTGAAAGATTTTTTCTGTACATCTAAATGTTTGACTGATGATGTGAAAGTTGCTTTGGCAATTTTTTTTCTTGGCGAGTTGTAGCACACCATGTTTAGATATTGTTCAATGTTCTCTCATAAAACACCTCGTGTTTCTAAATTTAAAAGTCAAATCTAAATGCATTTTCATGTTTAAATTTCACAATAATCAAATTTGTTTTTCTGCACTGATAAAATTTGTTTCTATATTAATAAAATTTGCTCTTTGCACATCATGTTTACTGTATATTCAAATTTGCTAACTGCATTCATAAAATCTATTTTTTGCATTAATGAAAACTGTTCATTGTTTTTTGCATTAACTGTTTCTAGCATTCTGTTTAAAATTATTTTTTGTCCAGCATTATTTAAAAAATTGTTCATTGTTTTTTCTGCATAAATTATTCTCTGTTTACTGCATAAATTGTTCACTGTTTTCTCATAAAACACCTCATGTTTAGAAAACACAATTCCACGAGGCGTTTTATGAGAAAACAGTTAACAATATCTAAACATGATGTGCTACAACTCGCCAAGAAAAAAAGTTGCCAAAGCAACTTTCACATCATCAGCCAAACATTTAGATATACATAAAAAATGTTTCACATTCCTCTTAGAAACATTGCAAGTCAAGAACTTACATATCTAGGGAAATTATTGTGTACTCTCGGAGTACCATAAATACGTGCTCCCTCCTCTCACATGAATGGTGGGTCTCACTAATTAAATTCATGGTGGGACCCACCATTCATGTGAGAGGAGGGAGCACGCATTTATGGTACTCCAGGAGTACCTAATAATTTTTCACATATCTAGATGTGGTAAAACATAAGTTCTTCTTCATGTTTGAGTGGTCCACTTTTTATGCAATACTTATCAATCGTTTCACCATACGGTAATTCGGAATAGGATTGATATAGTAACATATCGTCTCAAATCTTCTAGGAGATAATATGTCACTCAATAACATGGTGTGGTACAACTCACCAAGAAAAAAATTGCTAAAGCAACTTTCACATCATCAGCCAAACATTTAGATGTACAGAAAAAAAAATCTTTCACTTTCCTTCTAGAAACACTGCAAGTCAAGAACTTACATATCCAGACGTGGTAAGATGTAAGTTCTTCTGTATATTTGAGTGGTCCACTCTTTTTGCAATACTTATCAATCATTTGATCATACAGTAATTCGGAACAAGATTGATAAAGTAACAATATGTAGCTTAAACTTCTTTTAGTGTGTCCATGGCTAAAAATGGAGTGAGATTTTTCTTTTATATGTTCTAATTTCTCATTGTAACCCCCAATATTTTAACTAATTTGACCACAACACTTCCGAGAAGTTAGAAATTGATGAGTGTGTTAAAAATGAATGAACAAGAGGTATGAGTGGTTTAAAAATTAATATTTTGAAATTAAAATTTTTATATTTTACAATTCTTCTATTTAAATAAATAAAAACATATGTTTGTGCGTTCAAATGAAAAAAATTATTTATTTTTATGTTTCTGTTTATTTGTTGATTATCAAAAAACAAAAAGTATAAGGAACTCAAGCTTTCCATACTCGAGTTTCATATTACAAAGAACTCGAGCTTGGTAAGCTTGAGTACCATAGAAAAAAAAAAAGAGAGCATTAGGCTCGAGTGTTGTATTTACAAACAACTTGAGCTTGGTAAGCTCAAGTATTGTGTTGTATGGAACTCAAGTTTACCAAGATCGAGTTCCATGTGGCATTTTTTCAATAAAAGAATCCATGTCAGCACAAATTTTTTTTTTTAAATTTTTTAAATTTTTATAAAACTCAAGTGTTTAAAACTCGATTTACACAGCAAACTTGAGTTTCATGAACTCGAGTTTCAAAAAAGTGGTATATTACTACTTATTTTGCAAACAGTGACATGTTGCTAATAATTTCCGCGAAAAGTGGTAAATGGCCGATTTGGCCAACTTTTAGCTTTATCTATAGTACTTTTAGCAAAAAATTTTCAATTTCAACTAAATAAGTTGTTTCCAAACGGATCCTAACTCTAACCTAAAGTGATTTTTATTTCATTTTATTCTCATCTTCTTTGCTGCCAAATAAAATATTCTCCTCTTTGGCTCAATTTTCCTCTCAAAAACCTATTTGTAGATCGTATTGTCTCTTGCCTTAAAAGTAAGTCATTCAAAAATTGGCTCTCTCAGGTTTCTTAGCTTGCCACTATTTAATGGTCCTTTAATATTGCTGATCTGTTTTTTGGTTTTATGTATTTCTGTTGTTACTTCCTCTATGGCTATTACTTTTGTGCTATACTTGTGATGGAATTCCGTTGCATATCCTAGTGCATGTTGTCGAGCATAGTGGAATATACTGGATTAGAGCTTCAAGTCTTATAGCTTAATTACTAAGGGATAATTTCAATTAGAATCATGCATATTTGTGATGAGCTACACCACAGCTGTGGACGCCACATTCTTAATTATTGTACAAGGTTGATGTAACTTATGTTAAATGGAACTCGCTATTGCATTTTCTTTTACATATGCATCTCCAGCCATTAAGCTTTCCCAATGGTAATCATCACAAACATTTGTGACAGCTACTTCAATATGCTCTTATATAAATAACTAGGAAGCACAAGTGTAGCCAGAGGCGGAGCCAAGATTTTGGTTCAGAGGGGGCAAAGTTAAAAGACGACATTTAAAGTGAAATTAATTTAAAAAATATTAATCGATAATAATAACAAAATAAATAAACAAAAACAAACAATTCATAGGTACCACAACAAAAAGCTTACAGACTGATATGGTAAAAATGTGATTAGTGTTATTTAAACAATATAATAAATAGATGTTTGTGATTATTTTTTGTGATTGGTGACATGCCAATTTGTAAAATATAAATAATAAAACTTGTAATATCTCTAGCATCACTTAACAATAAAATATTGCAAAAGTATCATTAACAGTGAAAATAATTATAGATATTAAAAAAGAAAAAAATTGTGAAATAAGTGTCAAACGTGGAACAAGACAAAAGCTTACCAAAACAGTAAATTAAGTGAAAGAGGAATATGATTTGATGTTTGAGAAAACTTTTTTTTTACTTTCCTTTTCTTGTGTCAGGATCATTTTCAAGTTTCAACCAATTCAATTTTTCCCTTTCTTTTTCCTGTGTATGAGTCCCTTAATATTATAGTTACATATACAAGGAACTTTTAGGTGGAGTCAGGGGGGGCAGGTGCCCCCCCTCGCCCCCCTCTGGCTCCGCCACTGAGTGTAGCAATTTGGTCGCTGCACTCAAGTTGGATGCTTGGGGACGCGGCGTGCAGCCCTGGACGCTGCTGGACGTGTGTCCCCAACGATTTATTATTATTATTATTTTTACAGCCGGCGGTTTATCCCTTTATCTCTCCTTCTGAATCTTCTCTCTCTTATATGTGTACAAATTTGCTAAAAGAAGCTTCAAGGTGGTCCCATATATGGTTAATAAACCATACACTTTACAATCAGCTACCACTTTTTTTTTTTTTTCACAACTTCCAAGTATGTGCATAAGTATTATATAATATATATATATATATATATATATATATATATATATATATATATATATTAAAACTAAAATTTTTTATTGTAGTATTATGAGCACATTATCTTTGCAACAATTTCACAACAATTTTTAGTAACAAGTTGTTAGTGGTTCTCATTTGGACTCATCCCATACTTTTGATAAGTTGTACTATTGAGTTGATTTCATGATTGAAAAAAAAATGTTGATTTCTTTTCTTTTTTTGATAAGTAAAAAAATATGTTGATTGTTTTGTTTTGTTTTTTTATTATATATTTTTTATAAGTTTTCCTATTGATGGCTTTTTTTTTTTTTTTTTCTTTTGTAGATTTACTATATGATGATTATATATTCATTTTATTATCTACTATTGCTCTTAAATTGATATATGTTTACTATTATATAGAAAAAAAATGTTTAGCAATATATAAAAAATACAAATAAAAATATATTTAATAATTAATTAATAAATGTATCTTACCCCACTCACGTCCTACTTTTTTCAAAATTACTGTGTCATCGATTGCATCCACACCCAAAACTGTGCATGCTTTCTTTTCAACAAAGTAATGTAGCATCTTGTTTCCCCTATCTGTCACTTCTTTAGCTTTTCAAATTTCTGTAATGTAAAGTTGGTTGTGGGCTAATGGTGCAGCTCTGCTTTCTATATCAATTAAGAAGTTCAATAAAGACACCTGATTACTTGGCACTGTAGGGGTGTTGATATTGTATTTCGTCCGGTCCCAATTCACACTTAAAAAAAAAAAAAAAAAAACCAAAAAAAAGAAAAAAGAAAAGGTGCAGAATCATGAATTCCAAAGCCAAAAAGGGCAAAAACAAATACAACATATTTGAATGGTGAATCAAAAAGTCATAACATTTGAAAAACCTATTTTATAGAAAATCTGACCAAAACCCTAGCGGAGTATGGCCAAAAATTTGACTTTTTAATTTGACTATTGGATCGTGTTGAATTTTGTATCATCTCATAGGGCATATTTTTTCCTTCGAAATGATAGTTTATGGGCCAAAATAGGAGTTAAAATGAATGAGATAACACAAAAGTACTGAAACCCTAATAAAATATTCACAAAAGTACTGATATTGTCTAGACCATTTTCAAGAACAAGGTCTTAGCTAATTTTAACCAAAGGGCTAGACAATATCAGTTTCGGATTGAAAGATACGAATTTTTCAAGAAAAGACGTTCAGAATTTCTAGGTTTTGCGTCACCTCCCTTCCGTACATGATATCTCGATGACCGTAGTTCCAAATCGAACAATGCTAGAACCATTGGAAACTAGACATCTAGAGCTTTCTGTACATATAAAATTTGAAGAAAATGGACAATTTTCAGCTACATGAAGATCAGGCCAATTTATTATTATTTATTTTTTAAAAGACAAAAATAAACTGACGTGGTGGATGACATGGTGGATAAGTAGGGAGCTAACGTTGGTGTACCAGGATACAGCAAGTGTATCCTGATACACTAGTGCTAGCCTCTCATTTCCTCACTCCTTTTATAAATACACCCCCCCCCCTCTCTTCTTTTTGGAAAAAAATCATGTAGAAATTTATGTAGAAAATAGGGCAGAAAATTTATGAGAAAAAGTGAGGAAAAATAGATTAAAATAGGAAAAAAAAAAAAATCCAAAAATCCCTTAGAAAAAAAAAAAAAAATTTCCTCTCTCTCTCTCTCTTTTGGAAACCCTACAAAAAGCCTCATCCTCTCTTCATTATTGTAATCTTTGTGGTTAAGGTTTTGGGATGAGTTTAGTTATTACCTCCCTTTTTACTATCATTGTGATCATCTTTCATATATATATATATATATAGGGTTGGGTTCAAGTTATATCAGGTAGAACTCTAAGTAATGTTACACCATTCAATATTTTTTAATTAGATGAGAATTTTGACAAATCAACCGTTGGATTATATTAACTTTGTATGTTATTTATGTTTGCAAAGTTTTAAGGTAATCAAAAATCAATAGCCATGTCATCAATCAATTGTTTAAATTCAAATTTTTGTAATTTAAAATATTGCATAAAATATGAGTTTATGGATTGAATAGTAAATAACATTTGATTATTATAAAAATTGGCATGCATGTTAAAAACATATAGAACATGTAATCTAACGATGAGATTTTAAAAATATGAATTCAATAACAAGTTATTGGGTGGTGTAACATTGCTTAGAGTTATACCTGGTATAACTTGAACCTAATCTCCACATATATATATATATATATATATATATATATATATATATATATATATATAACTTTCTTTTACTTTGTTTGTGCTTAGAACTCCCATTTAGAACACAATATGGGTAAGTTTCATAACAGTGGTGATGGCTTAGAACTCCCATTTCTTTATGTTGAAGGATCCATAATGCTTGAAGGAGATTCAACTCTATTTAAAGTGGAAATAAAGTAAATAAATAAACCTTTTTAATCGGCTTAGAACTCCCATTTCCGAGTCTTTACAATTCAAGTCCTTTATTTTAATGCTCTTTAGTTTTTTCCACATATTTTATATTGTTGTCACTATATTTTTCTTGGTTATAATGTACCATAAAGAAAAATACTTGGGTATACATCTCCCCTACACCCCTACCCTAAGAAAATACTTTTTCTTTTAAGTTTTTTTTCCCCATCTTTTCAAGTAAACCTTTCTAAAAAAAGGGATTTTATTTTTAATAAAAAAAGGGGAAACCCGAAACCCTAAGAAAAAAAAAAGAAAAAACTGTTTTCTAAAATCTGTTTTTCAAAAAAAAAAAAAAAAAAAACCTGTTTTAAAAAATAACATGAAAATTGTTTTCAAAACTTTTTTTTAACTAAAAAAAAAAATCTGTTTTTTTCCAATTTTTTTTTTTCTGAAACCCTTTTTTTTTTTTTTTTTTTTTTTTAAGAAAACAAAATGAAATCTGTTTTATTTTTTTATTTTATTTTATATATATATATATAAATGTAATCAATTTTCTTTAGGGGAACCCGAAACTTCAAAAAATAATAATAATAATAATAAAAGATGTGTTTTCAAAAATGCCTTCTCTTTTTCAAAAAGAAAAAAAAAAGTTTTCAAAAAGGATTTTTTTTTTAAATGTCAAAATTTGTTTCCTTCAAAAAATATATGTTTTTTTAAAAAAATATTTTCTTGAAACCTTTTTACCATGTAAAAAAAAAAAAAAGCCTCTTTTTCCAAAATATGTTTTTCTTCAAAAATAATTAAAGTTAACGTTGTAACTTTTCTTTCCAAGTTTTTCTTAGAATAGGTGTAGTTTGTGGGTTTGTGTTCAAGGCTCATTTCCTTGAGTCTTTGAACACCCTATAAGCTTACATTTGTCTCTAGCATGTTTGGCACTAACAAATTTCTTTGTCATCTTTTGCATGAGAGAGAGAGAGAGAGAGAGAGAGAGAGAGAGAACAGTGGATGACAACAAGGTGCTATTCTTCTAACCCTCTTTCACTTTTTTATTTCTTTTTTTATAGAGCTTTTAGTATTCACGTGTGTTGGGTTAAGATAGCTTGACTCTGGTTAATTAATTCAATTACTCAAGTTGATTAATTATGTCAAATTACATGCAAATCGTGGAGACACCAACAAATCACCAAATAAACTAAATGCAGTGGAAAATAAATAGATACGATAATTTGTTGACAAATGGGGAAAACCTCTCGCAAGGTAAAATCCCACCGGGTGAATTTAAGGTTACCACTCTTAAGAATTCACTAATCAATAATCAAGTGGTTACAAGTATGAGGAATCTTACCACTACCCTAGTCTATCCAAAAATACCAACTTACAGTTGAACTTTCACTTAAATACCCAATTGAACTTGATCTTGTAGTAGCCTTCCTTCCTTTGATGCATAAATCTCCAATCTGTGGCTAACTCCTTTGCACGAATCTTAGTACATGACTAACTTCAGCAACTTGAATGATTGTTGTTGGTTGCAAAGTTCTTCACTTCATAGACGATGAAGATTAGGAAGCATTTGGTTACAAAACCCTATGGCGTACAAATGCAGTAGCTGCTCACAAAGAAAATTAAACTTCTGCTCACTGTATCCATGTGTGACAGCTCTTAAAATAATCCTTATATATATCTAGAGTTGTGAGAAAAAAAAACCTAAACAAATACATTAACATGGGCCAAAATTTAGATCTGAAAATTCTTAATTCGTAAAGCTTGATAGATTGAGCTTGTGTTGAGCTGCCCAGTAAATCTCTATAGCAGCTTTCTGTTGAGCTTTTTGTTGAGCTTCAGTAAAAATAGCTCTTCTTCACTTGTTTCTTGGAATAATCTTCATGTCTTTAATACAATTACTTGATATGCATCAAACCCATCTTAGATCTACCCAATTTACAAGTAAAATGCATTTTGGTTGTATATTTTGATGGAGTTATTATTCACATGTTAATTATACGTAAATATTGACTCACATGTATATAGATGCATATTGTTTGCAAAAACCGTTTCAAAAAAAAAAAAAAAAGTCAATCAAAATGCCAATTATCCATTTCTTCATAAAAAGTTAATGTTGGGAATAAATTAAAATGAGGTACTATATTTGAATAGGTATTGTGGGGGTGCCTAACACCTTCGCCACACATAACCGAACTTTCGAGTCTCAGATCTTTGGTTCAAAGACTTTTGATTTACCTTAATTAATAAACCTTTAAAATTTGTTTAGTTAATCAGGTAACCTAAAATAAATTAGACATCTAGGTGACCAATCACACCTAATATAAAACCAATGGTTGGTGGTGACTCCTAAAATAAAAATAAGAAAAAGATACTCACACACACGCTCACTCTAGATACACAAACACACACGAGTCACATCTCTCAGGATCCAATGTGCGACGACCCTGATGAACCAAAAAAATCGGGCGTCCACGACGTGTTTGGGTTTTTTCACTGGGGTACTTAACTTCTTATTAATAACATTTTTTTGAAAATTCAAAATGAATCACAATTTGATCATGATTTTATTGTACCGACAATCGTGCTAGAGACATGATAGTCAATAGTCAATATAGGTTAACGCAAAAGAATGCCAAGATTAGCAATGCTGCTCTATGTTCTAGTATAATATGTCTGTCTAACTATTTTTGGATAAGCAAAAAGTATAATCCATTCAAAATAATAATAATAATAATAACTAAAAGTACAATAGAAGTACCAAAAAGATGAATTTCCTGATCGAGTTATGAATCATTTCAGGCGAGACTAATGCACGAGGCTAGTTATGAACTTGGAAACTTAGATTCCACTTTGATTATTTAAAGATGAAAAGTGAGCCCTCACAAGGAGGTTATCAAAGCAAACTTGTCTACGCTGCTTGGAGCCGACCCTGCTGTTGTAAATCTAAAAGCAAAAACTCATGAGAAGGTTGATAGCGTTTTGGAGAATCGGGTTATTGGTTCTCACACTGGGTTATTTTTATGAGGAAATAGAAGTGGGGCAGGAATCAATCTCATATATATATATATATATATAGTAGAAATTTCATGTGGGAAAACATGAGGTTTTGTCAAGTGACGCATTTTATGCAAAGATAATTGAATTATTATCTCAGAGATAAGAATAAACTAAATATTAACTTTTTGTTTCACTTGGTTCAATGTTTTAAGATTTTTCTATTTAAAAAATAAATATTTTTTCTATCATTTGGTTTAATATTTCAGGACTTTTTATCCTTTACACGCACATACAACTCTTTGCATTTTAATTCACAATTTTCACATTTTGCACTTCTACTCTTTTATATATATATATATATATATATATATATTTATATAAATCCATAGTCATTCATGCCATCTCATGTCAAATACATAATAACAAAAAACGATGTCATTTACCTTCAATTTTTCGACGACGCCTACCTAACTCTAACATTGTTGTTTTATCAAATCCTAACTCATATGAGTTGGCTACACCTAAGAAAAGGAGGCTTGCATTTTATTGAGTGACGACAGTAATGATTTTGATGTTAAAGTCGGACGTCGTGGGTTTGTGGGTTTTGTAAATTATGTGATTGACTATGGGTGTTTAAGATGTGTATTTTATTTTAGGATTAAGGAGAAAAAGAAAGCCACATTATATGTCAATTTTTATTTTATAATATTCCTCCAAAGTTTTTTTTTTATATTTTATTTTATCTCTCATTACTTTAATTGAATTATGATAATGAATATATATGTGCAAATTATAATTGTTCCTACATTATTTAAACAAACCAAAAAAGAAATTTTAAAATCAATACATTTCAAATTAAGGTATTTTAAATAAATTGATTCAAATCTAAATCCAAATAACACAACCTTAAATCATTTCAATTACACTTAAGAAAATACTATAAGTTTATATAGCTGGTAATTAAAAATATCCCTAGACACTAAAAGTCTAAAAGGTCTTCCATGTGAATCACATGTAGTATTTGTCCCCAGAAAAGGTCACAAAGAGTTAGATAAATCCATAAACAAAAATAAACACAATGTGGATGTGATATTTTTGTGAGTTTTTATTATTATTATTATTATTTGATACTAAGTAGTGTTATTTGACACGTCTATTGGCGTGTAGGATCTAGATAAGTCGTGGTGAAGTTTTACATTACTTTTATAACACATGATAAGGTAGCGAATTGAAACAATTTTAAAAATTATATTTTAAATTAGATCTTTAAAAAGTTTTAAGATTATATTTTAAATCTTTATCTAATTATAAGAGGAATTATGTAATTTACCCAACACTTAAAAAAAAAAAAAAAAAATCTATAGGTGAGCTTTGTAAAATTTAATCTTATATATAAAAAAAAAGCTTTGTAAAATTTGAAAAGTCAAAAAGTTACTTTATTTTATTTTATTTTAATTTTCCTCTTTTACAATATACTGTATATCTCCCTCTTCTTTTTATAAAACATCCTATTAAAAAATAAGGTCCAATTAACGGATACTTTTAGGACATTTATTAATACTAATAGATTATTTAGAAAAATTTTAATACTACTTTTATGGGAAATATAAAAAAATATAAAAAAAAATTAGCTGCTTTTTTTTTTTCCATAAAAAGTTTTTAATAATATTTTATAAATCAATATATTTAGGGCATCCATTAATTTTTCCCTTAAAAAGATTTTAAAGATTTTTATATAAGATTTAGGTACAGTATTTAGGTGTTGTTTCTTAGATTACCCTTCTAAAATTCTACCATGTAGATTTTTTCTTATGAGTTGAGAGTGTATTTTTTAGTTAAATAACCACATGGCTGAATCTAAAGAAGAAAACTTAAAAAACAGCACTTAAGATATGTAATTAGGGTTTATCCTATTCAAACAAATACTAAAATTTTAATTAAAAAAAAAAAAAAAAAAAAACCTCTGCCCAAGGATCCAAACTCCGAGTCAACCCAAGAAATGCAACAACCAACCCCCCCGGCGGCCGCGCAAACACAGAAAACAAAACTCAAATTCCTAATTTCTAAAAATTCTTCATAAAAAAGGACAAATTATAGAATTTTACACCAAACAACAATATCTCCATAAAAAAAGTCATACCCCAAAATGTTGTCCATAAAAAATCTTACCACAACAGTCATAGTCAATCTATTTTTCTCCACCAGTCGTCTTAGTTGCTACAATGAACCTTGGCTCCTGGCTACCAACTATGTTATTAGGAACATATCTTTCCTAATAACTTTAATTTTGAAATATTGTCTAGAGATTTGAAATTTGGGGAATTTTCACGACTAGAATGATTTGAGCCAATTTAGTGTCTATGTTTGATGAATTTTGGGTTTTAGGTTCGAATTATGGACGGCAAGATGTTAATAACTATATTTTGGTCGAAATTACTATTTACCCACGTGTGGTTTGGTCGAAATTTAATTTGCCTACTTGTGATTTGAAATTTGACACTTTACCCATCTGAGGTTAGTTTAGTTAGAGTTCCGTAACATATCTCTGTTTAAAATATGGTTAAATATGTAATTTTGCTCCACTTTTATGTCTTTCTCTTCCTAAAACACAAAAAATATAAAAATACAAGATCAAATAAGATCAAAAAGAATCCAGTGGAACACTTTTATCATGAGATTTCAAACCACAGGTAGGCAGTTTAAATTTCGGTCAAACCTCAGGGGTATAAAGTGTCAAATTTCAAACCACACGTAAACAATTTAAATTTCAGTCAAACCACAAGTGGGTAAGTTATAATTTGCCCTAGATTATAAAAAATTAACCTTGGTCATCTTAACCTTAGAATTTCATAAAAATAATTTCATATTTGAATTGTAGTTAAATATTCAAGTGAGAACCGAATCTAGTTCATGAAAAGGAGTTGTGGGGGGGAAAAAACTGAAAAATAAAACATGGGAAAAATACAACGAATTCAAGTTGGGGACCTAATGTATTTTCCTTTTATAACTTTTACTTTACAAGATGGAACCTAATGTGGTTTTAAGGTATTACTAGTTACTACAACGTTCTTATTAGATTACGTGGGATTTAAAGACCACATCATTAACAAATACAGTTGAAATGAAGAACTTTAAAATTCTTGTAACATATAGGAACTAAAATTTAAAATTTAAATTCTAGGGTTCAAAAGCAAAATTACTCCAAACCTAAGAGGTGTATTTCACATTTTAAATAGTTCTAAAGATGGAAAAATTATAAGGTTCTCATGGTGGATAAGTGATGTGGTCTACAATTCCAGTAAAAGAGTCTCACTTGTTTAAAATTGTGGAGTTTTAAATAAAAACTGAATACTGATTCAACAATTAATTTTAAATAGATGAGAATCTTTTACTGGATTGGTGGACAAATGACGTGGTCCACCATATGGACTGTATAATTTCTCCTAAAGATGATGGCTCGTATTATGGGGGAATAAAAAGGTAACATTGATCTCTAGTTTAAGGGTCCTAGGGGATGGAGCGAAAGCACAACCACAGAATGGAGAAGAGAGTAAGCATAATATAAGGATATGTGTATTCTTTTCTTAAAATAAAATAAGGAAAATGTTAACGAATGCTCTAAGAGCATTGGTTTAGGAACCATTTTTAAAAATATTTTATAGGAAAACGATAATGCAATTAATTTTTTTGACAACTTTTTATATTTCCCTTGAAAGTGGTGTTATAACTTTACTAATATGGTTTATTAAAAATTGTCCTTAGAATACCCGTTAACATAACCCATAAAATAAATAGATGTCGCTCACTCCCATGGACATAGTTATATTGTGGAACCGACCAACTAAAATTTTTGTCTTGTTTTTCCTCTCTTTTCTCTATTTTTTCACAATTGCATAGATAGAAAATCCTCAATAATAAAAAAGAAAAAAGAAAAAGAGAAAGAAAATGAAAGAAGTACTACTAAGTATTATTGTTGTTCGAAAGGTAGTCTTGTGGAATATTTTTAGGGTGGTTAGTAAGAAGATGCATTTTGGGTAAAAGAAATGAATCTTCTAATCTACGTGAATTTCTTATTACAAATTTGCTCATAGTAAGTACTAGCAAGAGAATAAAAGATACGAAGTATTGCGTTCACAGCATTTTCACAACACTTTTCCAACAAATCTTAGGTGATAAGTTGAGTCCAAATCTTCTATCTCATGATTCCTACTCTACTTTATATTCCATCAATAAAAATTGAACACATGCACACACCTCTTTTAATTAAATCCTTATTTTATAGCATTTTCCTTATTTCAGTCTCCCAAAATAAATATAAATAAATAAACAATTCAAATCAGTCCCACCACTACTGGTCACCACCAAAGGCCTTAGCCAGCACTGCTAGAAAGATCTCGTCGACCGTCATCAGCGGCCATACGCCCTCATCGGCAGTAACCAAAACATAATAACCAAAAAAGAAAAAAAACCCAATAGACCCCCCACTTAGGGACGGAGCTAAGTATTAAACAAGGGGGGCTCTAGCCCCCTTTGACCTCATGAAATTTTCCTTAGTAGTATAAATGAGTTGTAGGGATAGATGCCCTCATCTAATTGACATCTTCAAGGACAGGCTACAAAGGTGGAGCCACAACAGCAAAACACGTAGCATATCTCATTATTCTCTCTTTAGAAAGTTAGACTCACTTATACTAGTTAATGTTAGACCCTTAAATTGACTAGATTAGTAACTCAAGAAAAATGACTTGTTATAACTAGTTAATAACAGGCTACAAAGGTGGAGCCACAACAGTACTACGACACTGATTAGTATCTTGTTTGTGACATTGTGGTTATGTAATTGATTTTTTTATATAATTATTATCTTGTTTTCTTTTATTTAGCAACCATAATTAGCTTTTTTAGTTAAAAATAGGATTTATAATAAAATTGAAGATGATTTTTAGACAAATTACTATTACATGTTGTTCTCTGTTAATAAATAATTGTGTTGCAAAGTATTTAAAAATAGTTATTTTGTGTCCTTTTTGTTGTTGGCATTTTGTAATTACTAAATGAATGTTAATTTACATTTTTATGAAAATAAATTGTTTTACTTAGCTCCCCTTAGATTGAACTTCTAGTTCCATCCCTGCCTCATTGGCCACCACCTCGTGGGTACCACAAATCTAGATCTGGAAACAAACAAAGGTTCTTGTTTTCTTTTGTTTTGGTTTTGCAACGAATCAAAAGTGAAGTTTACTATTGTAGGGGCAAGGGCCCAAGATCATATATTGGGCCTTGGGCTTTATCCAAGGATATAAATAGGCCTGAGGATAAGCAAATAATGATGAAAGACTCACAGACCAAGTTCCGTAAGAAGAGAGCAAATGAATGGCTGTCCGAGGAGTACATACTCCTTAGACTTAATGAATATGGTTCAAAATATATAACACAGCAATTAAAGTGACATTCCGAGAAAGTTCAATGACAGGACTGTGCTTCACGGACATGGGAGAACGAAGAAGACTTGAAAATATCTAAGAGAAGATTGACACCACCGCATTAAATGTACAACGGCTACCTTACTGGCCACATTTATGTGGAGAAGACGTCTGAACAGTGCTACCTTGGCTAACGCAACTCACAGAGAGCTAGGGAAGGTGACTGATGGGACAAGTACTCAAGTAAGGGTTCAGATAATCAACAGGTGGAAGGTGAAGATGATTCAAAAAAGGCTATATAAGGTGGAAGACTCTCCATGAAAGGGGGATCGAAGGAGGAGAGAGAAAATAACAATACAGCAATTCGAACTGTTCTGATACTTAAGAGCAATCATCATACACAGATTCAACCTCCTCGGACTGGAGGCTCATTGAGATAAATATTCTTGCTTTGTGTTTAGTCGCCACACGATCTAATACTAGCCATTGTCCCACTCTTTAGGACTTAGTTCTTTGACCAATTCTCTATAAATTCATTGTATTGGGCTCATTGGACCAAGACTCCATATAACTTGGGCTTGGGCTCATTGTACCATCTTCTTATGTATTAAACAGAACCTAAGTTCTGCATGGCTCTTCGAACCACAGACTTAGGGGAAATTAATTACTTTGGCCATCTTATTGTTAGGATTAATACCCTTAAATCCTATTGTATAATGCTATGTATGATATTATGTATGACATGATGTATGACTTAATATTGTAATTATTAAAGTTGTTTTATTATTATTTGAAATAATGGTAACATGAATATTCGGACATTATCATAGAGTCCATGAGATGCATAGTATGCGATTTATGTGAAAAGTTACAGAAGATATAAATCACAAGTTCTTTGTAAACTCAGAATTTAGTTCATAGTCGGTAATGAAATTGGACGTTTCATCTGCGAAGACTATAACATATTAACTAAGATGATTTGTCTTGATCATGGAAGTGGTGACTTCTAGTTGATATGTTGATATGTTTTAAGAGTTAAAACATATTAAACTGAACTGCTGTAAAAATTATTATTTTCCTAATGACTGTCAATTGAATAATAAATCTCACGACTTATATATTTACATGAACTTTTAATCCTGAGAGAATAATGGACCTAATCATGAAGTGTATGTTGCTTTGATATATCAGGAGTGAGATCTAAAGTAGCGGTCAAAACCTCAGTATGTTGGGCAGTCACATTTAGTGTTGATAGAACATATATTCTCAAGATGGAATTGATAGTCTATTAACAGAGATACAAAATATTCCTTTGAGATAAGTTTAATGGGTTTGTTATTCAGAATGTTAGGCCTAACTACTTTAGTAAATAGTTACTAAAGTATATATTTATGAAATTGGATTTCATAAATATATGATGAATAACTTAAAGGATTAAATTGGGTACTCAAGGATTAAGATGTAATAATTCACAAAGTGGCAGCCTTCATTCATGACTTTATATTATTACGAATATTTTATGAAGGGGTTGCATGTATAATAAAGTCATGGAATATAATTTATTAATAAGGCCTAGAGTGCAATTATATTTATATAGTGGTATTAAATATAATTAATGGTAATTTTGGACTTGTCAAGAGTTGACAGAAAAGCCCAAGGCCTATTGGAGCTAGTGTCTTATTGGTCATTTTTGGTTCCACTCCAAGCCACACACTAAAGCCCAATTAGAAAGGCCCAATAGGCCAGCCCAATTAGATAATCAGTTAGTTATAAAGGGAGAAACATACAGAATTTTTTTTAAGAGAGACATCATTGTGAAATGGTGTGTATGTGTGAGTGAAGTCACACGATTATTCTCCCTTGGAAACTGATTGAGAGACCACACTTCTTGGGCGTAAAGTGGAATTGGAGTGAAGATTAAAAGTGTTCCCAAGTACTTATAATCTTTTGTTTTGAATTTCACCTCACCAAGGTATGCTATCTTGTTCTTAAATTCTGAAATTTACATATTGCATGTTATCAATCATGAATGAAATAGATCTATGTTTGTTATAGATCTATGTTTGTTGCTTCCGCTGTGTGTTTTGTATAAGATACAAAACTAGATTTACCAACACTTATCAAGTATTAAATAGAACCTAAAGTTCTGTATGGCTCATCGGACCACAGACTTAGGAGAAATTAATTACTTTTGCCATCTTTTCAAGTATTAAACAGAACCTAAATTTTGCATGGCTCCTCGAACCAAAGACTTAGGGGAAATTAATTACTTTCGCCATCTTATCAAGTATTAAACAGAACCTAAAGTTCTGCATGGCTCCTCGGACCACAGACTTAGGGGAAATTAATTACTTTTGCCATCTTTTCAAGTATTAAACAGAACCTAAAGTTCTGGATGGCTCATCGGACCACAGACTTAGAGGAAATTAACTACTTTGGACATCATTTCAAGTATTAAACAAAAATTAAGTCTTGCATGGACCCTTGGACCATAGGCTTAGGGGAAATTAATTACTATTGATACACAAAAGCCTTTGTGTAAGTGTTAGGTAGAACTTGAGATACAAGGTATATTACTTATCTCCTCTAAATCCAATACTCATTGTATGAAAATTAATCCACGGTATAAGTGGATAGCAGCTCTCTACTGCCAATACATTATTAACCTCGTCTGCAACAATAATGATAAATTCTAAGAGCGCAAAATAAAGATTCGGAGGGTAAAAGAAAGGGTTCATTCATTAACTTCAAAAATATATTACAAGCTACAAAACATTGGGAAGACAAAACAAGGAAAATAAAATCCTACAACTATTTTTTCTTCGGATGGGGATCCTCTTTAGTAGTGGCAGTCTTGGCTAAGTCCCCATCTTTAGGCTTCTCGACTACCTTAGCCTAAGAGATCACGTCCCTAATGGTTAGGGCTTCCTCAGATGGAGCATCATTGGCTGGAGGAAGGCCCTCTTTACCCGTACCTACTCCAGCAAAGGTCCCAACGTCAATGGGGAGATCCTGAGCGATGGGAACCTGCTCAAGAGAAGGCAAGGGCAAAATAATTGAGGAAGGGTCAGTTGGGATTTCTCTAATATGTTCCGAATAAAACACTCTCTCTGTCTTCCTCAGCTCAGAGTCTGCAGGGACCCCTGCGCGATTAAGGGCCACATCCCAGGTCACAGAGCAGTAGTCCCTGCACACCTCAGCCACCTCTTTAGCCAATCTCTGTTCCGTCTTGAGCACCCCCCACTCATAGGCTGCCCTCTCTGCGGCCTGGGCAGCTTCCTAGATCGCCTGGGCCTTTGCCTTGGCCTTTTCCAACTCAGCCTTCAAGCTCAGAACTGCAGCCTTCTCCGTGGCTAGATCCAGCTCCGTGGTGAAGAGACGCTTGCATTGGTCCTCAACCTAGGCCTCAGCGGTCTTAAGCCCTACCAAGGCGCTCTGATGACTTTGCTCGAAAGTTTTAAGCTTCTCGGCCAGTTGGGACTTCTCCTCCTTGACAGACCTAAGCGTTTTCTCCACCTCGCGCTTGAAGTTAGACTCGGCCTTGAATTTATTATGAGCGCTCCTAACGTACTCTTCGGCCACAAAGAATTGTTGGGTGACCTGCACGAAACAAGAGGATTACACAAAGAATACATACTAAAAGAATTGAAATGCCGATGAAACTGTACTCACCATTGTGAGGTCCCTCTTTAGAGACATGAACAGGTCGGGCTGCCTTATCTGCCTAAATGCATCCATATCCTTTGGGAGAAGGAGGGGCTGCTCCAAGGCTTGAGCCAAATACATGGAGTGTCCTCGGCTAGATTCCTTTATCGTGGAATTATAAGGGATAGGGCCCCCATCCATCTCTATCACGGGAGCCCACGTGCGCTGCGGGCGACGAACCTCGACGTCATCTCGGCTCTCCATAGACTTCGACCTCTTATCACGAGGGTCTTTCGTTTTTTGTTGCTTCGTGCCCTTCTGTGGGGGCATCTCCCCTTCCTCCAACTCTTGAGGTGGTCTTTTTTTCTTCGGGTCAGGATTGACGTGCGGACCTTGGTCAACAGGAGGAAGAGGAGGGGGAGGAGGAAGGTTGGCAGAGGTTTGGGATTTAGGAGCTTCAGACAGAGTTGCTTTCTTACCCTTGTTAGCCATCAGACCCCTTAAGCTTGGCCTCTTCTTAAGGTCTATAATCTCTGCTTCCTCGGAGCTTGTTTCAATAAAAGCAACGGTTTACCCTGGCTGATGAGTTGTAGAAAGCCTGTCGGACTCAGTCTCGGAGTCCAAAATCTCCACAAGCCTCTCAGGAGTCCTCTCATCCGCAAACTGAAATCTGTCTATCTCATCTTCAAGCGACAAGTGTGAGAAGGAGGCTACTCCTTTCGCTACTGGTACGGCTACAAGAGGAACTTGTTGAAGTGGTACTACAAATTGCAGAGGGTTCAGCTGAGCAGGCAATACCATAGGAGGTAGATCTCGCCTTGCGAGGAACCCTAGCTTGGAAACGTCTATCCGAGCAAGGCGGGGGTTACTTGCTCTCAAAGCTTGGCTTGCATCTTGGTAGATGCGCGACAAAGGCTTATAACCCAAGATAAGGTGAGTGGCCTGCAGTTGCCTGTTCTCGCTTACAAATATCTCCGACCTCAGCAAAAAGTTGAGCCCGGCGACGTTGACGCAGCTTATCTTCGGAGAAATGTGCTCTTTATCTGCAAAACATCCGAGAGGCCAGACATTGTTAAACCAATGATGAACATTATCCAAGAAGACATACTATTGAAAATATATAAAGAGAGCTCATAAAACTAAAGTCTCAGCCGAGAGACCTGGTTCTAAAGAACCCCACCTGGTGTTCCTGCCCTAACTGGTCAAGGAAGACCGTCGTGCCATCCCCTGGAGACAACTAGGCAATCATCCTTCGTGCCTTTTTTGGACTTAGGAAGGCAAGATATCAGTCTCACCTCGTTGGACCGAGATTTGAGATAATATCCCTCCAAAAGGGAGTGACACTCATACAAATGGACAATGTTGTGCCACGTAAGACCGAGGTTCATTTGGTCGTTTAGTGCGTCTACGCATCCTAAGACTCTAAACACGTTGGGGGCGCATTGGTGTAGGCACAACCTATGATTGCGTAAGTAGTCCCTAGTTATCCTACCCATAGGAAACGTCATTCTTCCCTCTATAAAAGTGATCATCGGTATGACAACTTCACCTCCTCGCCTACCCGTGAGTACGCGGTCTGGGGGACAATATTCTAGGCCTACTCTTGGGGGGATATGGTACTTAGCCCTAAAACTCTCCATACTATCTGGAGAATCTACCGAATACTTGAATCTACCCATTTGAATGAATGGAAATAACTTAGAAAGAAGCTTCTAAATGAAAGAAAGAAGGCCGAGGAGGAAAGCCAAGATTAAAAGGAAAAATATGAAGAAAAAATAACTTACGCAGATGAATGTGTTTGTCTTTATTGTTTTTAAAGATTTTCGAAGGAAAAGTTTTGGAAGCTTTGTAAATTAAAGAGCACTGTGATTTGGAGCACTGGAGATCACTAGAGAGTTTGAAAGATTCGCAAAATAAAAGAGAACGCGTCCCCTCAAGGCTTTATATAGGGAGTGAAAAAGAGAGGGAGTTATCCCGCTCAAATTTCCAAGAAGAGTCTCAACCGTTGGATTTAAGCTTCACCATTGGATCTGGGGACAACACGCCGCCTGGAGCAATTAATGATGCTTTGTGGGCTATGAAACGTCAGAGATAACCATAAATTGCACAAAAAACTGAGCCTCCACGCATGTGAGCAGCAAAATCAAATGGTATTAGTATTTGGAGGATCAAAACCTCGCTTTTCTTCTCGGATAGAAAGAAACTCGAGGTTTGGAGGGGCTATTGTAGGGGCAAGAGCCCAGGATCATATATTGGGTCTTGGGTTTTATCCAAGAATATAAATAGGTCCGAGGATAAGCAAATAATGATGAAAGAATCCCGGACCAAGTTTCGTAAGAAGAGAGCAAATGAATGGCTGTCCGAGGAGTACATACTCCTCGGACTTAATGAATATGGTTCAAAATATATAACACAGCAATTAAAGTGACCTTTCGAGAAGGTTCAATGACAGGAACGTGCTTCACAGACATGGGAGAAGGAAGAAGACCTGAAAATATCTAAGAGAAGACTGACACCACCGCATTAAATGCACAACAGCTACTTTACTAGCCGCATTTATGTGGAAAAGATGTCTGAACAGTGCTACCTTGGCTAATGCAACTCACAGAGAGCTAGCGAAGATGGCTGATGGGACAAGTACTCAAGTAAGGGTTCAGATGATTAATATGTGGAGGGTGAAGATGATTCAAAAAAGGCTATATAAGGTGGAAGACTCTCCACGAAAGAGGGATTGAAGGAGGAGAGAGAAAAGAACAATATAGCAATCCGAACTGTTCTGATACTTTAGAGCAATCATCATACATAGATTCAACCTCCTCGGACTGGAGTCTTATTGAGATAAATATTCTTGCTTTGTGTTTAGTTGCCACATGATCTAATACTAGCTGTTGTCCCACTCTTTAGGACTTAGCTCTTTGATCCATTCTCTATAAATTCATTGTGTTGGGGTCATTGGACCAAGACTCCATATAACTTGGGCTTGGGCTGCAAATTGTGACCCTACAACTATATTTTGTAAGAGCTAGAAGTAAAACAAGGCACGAGGAGAAAGAAGCCACCAAAAGAATGTGGTGGCACCTCCTTTACTCAAATCTTGCATTTTCAAACTTATAGTGCCTCACCCATTGATGATGTAATTATTAAAAGGAAATATACTTTGTGGTTTCAAGAATCCATCATTGTCGCATCGTTGCAAACGATTTTGAAGAAGATGAATTAGCCATGGTATCCACTAGGTGATGGCTAGTGGGGCCTGTTGGATTTTTCTTTTCTTTTCTTTTCTTTCATATATATATATATATATATAGGGGTGACAATTTTTATCCATATTCATGAACCCGCCCATTACCCACCTTATTTGGATAAGTCTTAACCCAACTCATTTGAGTATTTAGGTTAAATGGATAAAGACCCATTTGGATAATTAATTAGATGGGTCTAAATGGATAAATCGACTAATATCCACTAAACCCATCTAAAATTTAGAATTAAATTAAAAAAAATAGAAATTTCTTTATCTATTCCCCAATTTTCTCGTCGGACAAACAAGAGGCTAATAATTATGAAATGCTTTTCTTAGGCAATACTAATAATAGTAAAAAATTTTACTAGACGAGTTCAATTCAGTACACTTTCCAAACTCCAAATCGCCATAAAACACTACTCTAAAAAAATTCCACTTTTCTTTCTTTTCCCCCATTTTCTTAGCAACCAAACACTCATATTAAACCAAAACAAAGTAAAACCGAAGGCTATTCTGTCCCTCGATTTTCTCAGTAGCCAAGCCAAATAGAGCGCAAGAACAACTCTATTGACTGTTAAAACTCAAACTTTCCTTTTTCTGAGCGTGAATGAAGTCGAGCTTGTGAGAGAGATCGACTTTGAGCTTCGATTCCAGCTTCCTAACGACGCCGTTTAGGCTGCTCAGCAAGTTGTTGTTTTCCAGCTTTCTTTCTCTAATGGTCTGTTTGGTTGCCGAGTAAAACAGAGGGAATAGAAGGGAAAGAGGAAATGAAAGGAATTTTATAACCTTTGGTGTGCTTGAGACTCTATTTCGTTGTCGAGAAAAAAAAAAAAAAAAACAGAGAAGAAAAAAGTCATTTTTTTTCTCTCTTTGTGGCTTTGTTTGGTTGCTGAGAAATGAATTTTGTGAAGGGAAAATGAAAGGAAAGAACAGGAAAAATGATTTTTGAACTTTTTTAATTTTTTTTTTAGTTTTTAACAAATTATTTATTTATTTGGGTCATATTGGGTTAAATGGGTAGGTTACTAATTAAATGAGTTGGGCGGGTAATGTATAATTAATTTATATATAAACGGGTCATAAATGGATAAATGGGTAATTACACACCCAACCCATTTATGACCCAACCCGCCCATTTGCCACCCCTAATATATGTGTGTGTGTGTGTGTGTGTGTGTGTGTGTGTGGTTACTGCCGATGGTGGATGGCCACTGATGACGGTTGGTGAAATCTTTCTAACAGAGCCGGCGAAGGACGTCAATGGTGACTAATGGTAGAGGACTGTTGATGGGGTTATTTTTAAATTTTATTTTATTTATTTATTTTAAGAAACTGAAATAAGAAAAATATTAAAAATAAGGATTTAATTAAAAGAGGTGGACATGTGTTCAATTTTTATTGGTGGAGTATAACATGGAGCATGAATTATGAGATAGAAGATTTAGACTCGTGATAAGTTGTTATTAATTCTAATTTAAACCTACTATTAAAATTACTTTTTTGTCCATCAGTAATAGTCAGTAACAATCTGTCACTTATAATTTTTTTTTTATAAGACTATCACTTAGAATTTGTTGTAAAAGTATTGTGAACATAGCGTTTCTCATATAAGATAAATTATAAGTTCATTATCCATTAAAAAAAAAAATCTATAATTTCATTGCAGTTTCTTAATACAATGAACATACTAATTATATTTGCTAAGATCAAATCATTGAAATCATCTATTGTTTTTAAATACAAAAAACATTTTAATTATTGTTGTTAAGTGAACTCCAAGTGAGATCTAAATGGATTTTTATTTATTTATATTTTTTTTTAAGATATAAGATGAACAAATTTATACTTTTGTTGTTAGGCTTACTATTTTTTTCCCACATTTTAGATCAAATTGGTTTGTTATGGTGATCTTTTATTTATTTATTTATTTTTATTTGTGTTTAATAAGACCAAAATATTGTCAAGAAGATCATATTCAAGTTTATCTTAGTTAGGCTTAAAAAAAATTTAAGTTCAGGGAGTTCAAGTTTATTTTAAAATTATATATAATTAGTCACTAATCCGTGCAATGCACAAGATAATTAAATAAAAATTAAAACTGTTTATTTTACTTAAAGGTCTATGACTTGACTTAAAAAAATGTATAACTTGAAAATGAATGAAAATAATTAATTTTTTTTTCAATATAATGGTTTAGAAAAATTATTTTTCTTTCATAACATTGGTTTTATATAACACATCCTAGCATGGGGTATTCTATGGTGACGACTTCACATAATACTCAACTGCAATTAAATCTACTATCCACCACCAATCTAATTTATGTTATCTTGCTAGTAGATTAACAAATTGCATTCCCATATCCTCCATCATTTAGAAGGTAATTGGAGTAATGATTGTATGTAATGTATAAATTTTATTCTTTTACAATATAAAATTATTATGATAGATGATTAAAATAATTAAAATAAAATCTAATGTTTTGGAAATTTATTGAAATAGAATTTTAAATTTCTTAAAACTTAGTTAATAGAGTTTCTATTTCATCTAAAAATGAACTATCATAATTAATGAGAATTTAACCATTTTTTTACCACAAAAAAAAAAAAAAAACCATTTTTTTTGCAAAGAGAAGATAACCATAGGCCCAATTTTTATTTTATAGAAATAGTTCCAAATAATATCCTAATACCTATCTACATGAGTTTTCTTTTTAATGATACCATAAAGGATGGAGTTTAATAGAAGTCGTTTAAAATCCAACTTATCCAATCATTTAAAAAAAAAAAAAAATTCAAAAGTCCTTTAATTGTAAAATTTTTTAATAATAAAATAGACTCTATCTAAACTCTAAAGGAAAACATTTGGAATGATCACATCATTGATACCATATCATGATGGTTGCAAATAGTAATATTATTATTCATGATTAATAGATGAACAATGAAACTGTGAATTAACAATTTAATTAACAATTTAACAATTTAATAGATGAACAATTTAATTAAATACCAAGTTCAAAATACAACAAGACATATACAAAAGACTTCAAATATTAGAACATACTTCTTTTGCTATTTTCATTATTCAATTAAAACCAAAGTTTCAAAGATAATTCCAATTCAATTAAACCCAATACATACATACACATGAATGGAAAGAATTCCAAAAATAAAAACAACAATCTCCAAAAGCCCTAATACCGTCACTATTATTATTATTATTATTTCAGATTGTGCATTCTTTAGTTCTTTTTCCTTTTATGTTTCATCAAACTTTTTCTAATTGACCAAAATATCTCTCATATATGTTAACATTAAACCTGATAAGAAAATTTTACATACCTTTTGTTTTGAAAGCACTCCAAAAACCAAAATCAATGCAAGAGACTGTATAGCAGAGTGGTCTTGGAAGTGTAAAAGTAGTTTTCTTACATAGAAGAGAGTATGGATTGAGGGAGAGTGTTATTATATTTGACTAGAAGTCTAACTTGTGTTAGATTTTTATATATATATATATATATATATATAGAGAGAGAGAGAGAGAGAGAGAGAGAGTATAAGGAGCCTAGGGACGGTGGGAGAGTATTGACTTCTCTTCATGTTGCTACTCATTAAGCCATGCTTTCCACATGCCCAAAACCTTGTTAACCTCCTCAACCTTTATTTATAATAAGTGATTGTCTCGCTTAGTAATCAACTGTCAATTGCATATGAGGACCAGATTTCTCAACTAACCCATGATTTTATAAACCAATAAAATCCTTAACTTGATAATAAAAATAATCAAAGTTGACGTTGAAGACCCTCTCAAATTTGAATCAATGCTGAGTATTATCTATGATTCTAAATACTTTGTACCACAAATTTCCCAGGAGCTAAACAAGGACTAAAACTAATGAAAAGCACAAAAAAAGAAGGATAAGATTAGAGATGGACCTTTGAGAAATATCGTGGCGGGACCAAAGTAGAGAATTAGAAAAATGCATATGACCAAAAAAAAAAAAAAATTACAAAGATTTAAAGGTGAGTCTTGTGCGGCAGAAACTACAAACAAAAGAGAGAAATAGAGAATTGTGTATTTTAAATGCAAAGGAAGGGTTTAAGGGTTTTTATTACTATTTGAAATTCCAATATTTGAGTTTGTTATAGACTGAAATTACCAAAAGTAGGCATGTTATATACATATTTATATATAAAAGAAAATTATTTATAATTGTTTTTTGGCCCAGCTCAACCGGTTCATCTGAACCCCTAGGACTGTACCTGGAGCCGCCCATGCGTGGAAACAACTCAACAAAATAATCTTCTAAAGGTTGGATTTCTTTTATTTTTTAAATGGAAACGAATCTTTTTTTGTGAAGAAAAATTTTGCTTTGCGCACCGCAACGACAAAAGGTGGTGCTAATTTTGCCGATGGGCCCCCTTTGCTCAACCGTTGACTGTGGTCTATGCAACAGATATGAGAAGGTTATGATGGAATTTAAGGTCTATAAAATCCTCATTGGTGAAGTGTTGAGACACACCCACAAACAAAACAAATGGCTGTGCATTTTGTAATCCAAATTACCTTGTTACTTCTGCTTAAATATGAGTTAGCAGAAGCAGTACCACCTATAGCAAAACCCAATTGTAAAAGTAGCTGTGGAAATCTTCAAATTCCATACCCGTTTGGAATAGGACCCGATTGCTACATGGACAAGTGGTTCGAAATTGTTTGCAATGGAACTGGCGATTCTTCTAAGGCCTTCTTAACTAGTATTGACAAGGAGGTGCGGCAAATCAATATTAGTAGCAGTCCATTAAATAACTACGATTCTTTTGCTCCTATTGTTCAGGTCCAAATCCCAACAATATATTCCAAGTATTGTAACCATACGGGAAATCATAGTGTTATGAACATTACAGGAAGTCCTTTTTCCTTCTCATGGTATTATAATACATTCATTTCGGTTGGTTGCGACAACTTTGCAACGATAACCAATATTTTTCCTAAGGTTTTCGGATGCAAGTCGGATTGCAAAAAAGATCTGAAGGTAAAGGAAGGACTTAAATGCTCGGGTTTGAACTGCTGTGAGTCGACGAATATCCCTTCAAAGCTCCAAGTATTTGATGTTGATTTCAGAAGTGTAAACGAATCAAATGACAGAGGAGGAGTAAGAAAGCGTTGCAAATATGCCTTCCTAGTAGACAAAGGTTGGTTGGAGATAAACAAACCCGACCCCTCTTCTGTGCACTATAAGGATTACGTTCCTGTGGTGCTGGACTGGGCGATATATAACTGGAACAAAAATTCAGGAGAGTTGTTTCACTTCCTCAATAATAGAGGCGATGTCAGTTGTTCTTTCTCAGACGAGGACAAAGGCTTCAACCGGTTTACTTGTCACTGCACACGGGGATACAAAGGAAATCCTTATCTTGATGGGGGTTGTGAAGGTAAACTTCAAATACACACTGCTCTAATGAAAAAACATATTAGTCAGCAAATATTTAGATTTATAAAATTTAAAATCAATCATGAAATTGATCAATTTCAAATACAACGAATCCTATGTGCTTAATTAGTTGTTTTTTTTAGTATAATTTTAAATCAATGCTTAGTTTTAATCAAGTGAGTTAATTTTGTACTGGAGGCCGTACCAGTTTGGTCAAGAGAACGAAATATTTCGGTACCGATCAATACATGTATACTGTTTCAAAGTTATCGTTATATATATATATATATATATATTAAAAAATTATAATAAATTACTAAAACAAATATTAATATTTTTTTACTCATATCTTTTCTACCTTGTCAATAACTTTTTTTTAGCTCTCTTTTATTCTCTTTAACTCACTACTCTCTATCTCTTGATAATTGATATATTAAAAGCTCATAAATATTTAAATACTAACCGATAGAATTGATAAATTGAAATACTTTTCAACAAAATAAAAAAGAAAATTTGAACCCATAAAAAAAAAAAATGAAATGATTTATTTTAACCGATAATTTTTTTTTGGGAAATGTGTAGAGTTCCCAAGTGCTAAACCAACCCAGTCAATTACTTTAAGTTGTAACCCATTAGGCTTTTATTTTATTTTTTTGCTTAAAGTTGTAGCCCATTAGTCTTTCATTATAAGTTTATTTATTTATTTTTTTAATTAATTTTTTTTATTTACCTCCACACATTTTGCGTTGAAGTCTTGTTACTTGCTTCTTGATTGACTAATTAATTTCTACTTTCACGTGAGTGTACCAAAACAAAAAAGAGAGACAGACACACGGAGAGAGAGAGAGAGAGAGAGAGAGAGAGAGAGAGAGATGAAGGGGCTGTAGAAATGGAGGTTGACGAAACAAAGAAAAAGAAGAAGAAATGCGAAGCAGAGACAATACAAAGAAGAGGAGGAAAGATTGAGGAAAGAGAGAGGAAGTGGATCTTGAAATTTGGGAGAGAAAAATCACGGTTTTTTTTTTTTTTTTTACTCGATATCTATTTGCAAGCCTAAACTTGGGATCGGCATTTATCCCGATGTGGCCAAAATGGCTCTAGTATAGTCGTTATTTAAACCAGAACGAAATAAGAGCATTTTTGTACCAACTTAGGAACAGGTACGACAAATACCGATGGTATTGGCTAGTACGGTACGAAATTAACTTTCTTGATTTTAACTCATAAACCCTTATAAATGAGTCCAAATCTTCTGTTCTATTTTTTCTGTCTCATTTTATACTCCACTAATAGAAACTTGCCACATATCCATCTATTTAAATTAAATCTAACTTTCCAACTTTACTCATTTCAGTTTTTTAAAATAAGTAAAAAATAAACTCAAAGAACCCCAACCACCCCAGCAGCCCATCCCCATCGACCACCACCACCACTGTCATCATTTCGAAAATAATATTCCAAGCGATACAGAAACTTTAAAAGAAATGCAGATCTGTGTACATCAACCATATATAATATAGATCAAATTTATTAAAAGCATAACTTGCATTGATCAATTTATATAATATTTACAAAAGATTTATTAATTCGTTAAACCTTCATCTAGGTTGTCACCTTTCTAGTTTTTTGGTGTTCTAGATTAGGGGACCCATCAAGTAGTCACCATATATAATGCGTACCTTTTATTTTAAAAAATAAAATAAAAAGAACATCTATTTAATAAGTACTAATATTACACTATTATGATTAGTGGTGGAGCTACATTGGGACTGAGAGCCAGGGCTATGGCCCCCCAATTTTTTTGAAAAATAACATACACACACACACACACACACATATATATATATATATATATATATATATATATAAAAGACTATAGAATAATAGATACAATTTTGAAAAAGAGAGATGTTTAACTTTTATATTATCATTTGTTTTTAGACTTTGCCCATTTCATAGTTGATTAAAGATATTAAATCTTTTTTGTCAATCTTGTTTAATAATTGTTTAATTTTAATTAAATACACTTTTTTGTAGCACATATTGAGTTATGAAGTACTTAACTTGTATATTGATTATTAAATTGTAAGTACATTATTATTTTAGATTTTATATGTAGTATGGATATAATTAATATATACTCAGAAAAAAAATTAGTTGTCTAATTTTATGTTTGGCCATCTCAAAAGATAAATTTTTGGCTCTACCATTGATTATGAAGTCAATATCTAATTTTTCAAATGTCAAAAGTCTTGTAATTCAATTAATACTTTTAAATGTTTAAGATGAAAATGTTTAGGGTTAAAATTTCTCATACTCTATTGTAATAACAATTGAATTATCCAAAAGAAAAAAAAAAAATCTAAAACAAAGGTTATCAACAAAAGTTTTCCCTCAAAGTATCAGTGTTAGCTAAGGGTGTTCATGGTGTGGTTTTTGTCCATTTTTGTTGCTGCAGTGTATGGTATGGTTTGGCCAAAACCATTACCGCATTGCACCTCAATTTTGCGGTCACATGTGGGTTTAGTATGGTGCATCATAGTGCGGTTTGATTGATTTTAGGCTATATTGGCCCAGCCAAAAGCTGGGTTTTCTTTTGTTTGGGGGCCAAATTTTCAAATGTTGTCTTGGTTTCGCTTTATTTTGGATTTATTATGAGTAGTCCAACAAGTTTTTAAATATGAAAGGACTCATCTTAAATAATAATATTACTTCATGTAATATTCATATATATATATATGTGTGTGTGTGTGTGTGTGTGTGTGTATGTATATGTATATGTATATATGAGTTGGGTTCAAGTTACACCTAGTGTAACTTTAAGCAATGTTACACCACCTAATAACTTGTTATTGAATTCATATTTTGAAAATCTCACCGTTGGATTACATATTCTATATGTTTTTAACATGCATGCCAATTTTGTTATCGATCAAATGTTATTTACTATTCGATCTATAAACTCATATTTTATGCAATATTTTAAACTACAAAAACTTGAATTTAAACAATTGATTGATGAAATGACTATTGATCTCTGATTACCTTGAAACTTTGCAAACATGGAAAATATTGTAATCCAATGGTTAATTTATCAAAATTTGCATCCAATTAAAAATATTGAGTGATGTAACATTACTTAAAGTTACACCTGATATAACTTAATCCCAACCCAACCCTATATATATATATATATATATATAGAGAGAGAGAGAGAGAGAGAGAGAGAGGTGCAATATGGTGGCGGTTTTATCTACATAGAACTCCACACTACATCGCATGTATAGTAAGGTGTGGCTACTTCTTTTTTCCGGTGGTTTATTGGCTTTAGTTGGAGTCGTGTGATTTGAGCAGTTTGGTGAACACCCATGTTAGATATTTAAAATACTAAAAT
>JALGQJ010000088.1:0-65000 GCA_023055345.1 Quercus wislizeni | reverse complement strand
AAATAAACATAATCATATTGTTTTTTATTTTTATTTTTTATTTTTGAGAGGAAACATAATCATATTGTTAAGTGATCGAGTATAGCGTCAACTTAATTTAACAAGTCTACAATCCCCTCACGGCCTCACTAATATAGAAAATTAATTTAACATGATTGTCGCTGGTAAATAGCCTAAAGCCCATGACATAATGATCAATACATCCAGTACTTCAACATGTTGTTCAATGAATCACAATATTTCTATAGAGGTATTTAAAGACAAAAGCTTCATATTTTAATTTTTAATTTAAATGACTTGAATAAAATATGAAATGATAAGTTTTACAATATTGAATTTATGGATAGATTCCAAGTTTGTTAATATCTCAAATTCAAATTACCAGTTATAGAATTTCAGTTCAATCTCATAATATTAACAGGTGTTTTTAATTCAGTAAAATCATCAAAATTTGCATAAAAAAAATTATGTGTTGTTAAATTTTAATCAAGCAATTTATATTAATAAATTTTCCTCAAATCTCATGATTTTAAATCCTCAATCTCTAAAATCTAAGCATAATCTTAATATTGTTATTATGCGATGCGTATAAATATATGTAGTATGATGTATATAATTATGAAACATTGAAAGTTTATGTAACATAATATTATAAAGCTACCAAAAGTTAAATTTGTACATATATATATATATATATATTTATATTATAGATTACCTAATTCAAGTAAAATTAGTTCCTTCCCCTTTGTTCTAGAAATTAACACTTCATTAGACTTTAGGATAGAGTGGGAACTTAATTTTAAATACTTAGTTGCTTCTAGAAAAAAGTAGGGTACTTCTAATCAATATCTATTTGCACAATCATCATTTATGTACAAAAAGGCATTAATATTGCATATTTATTTATTGGATTTTTGTAGGTATTGGAATATGCCTTGGAGTATTATTTCTACCTACTACAACATGGGCTTGATACAAAATGATAAGGAAAAAGCATAAAATTGAGCTCAAGAAAAAATTCTTCAAAAAGAATGGCGGTTTATTGTTACGACAACAATTATCTATAACTGAAAATAATACCCAAAATATCAAGTTGTTCATTTCAAAGGAGTTAAAAAAGGCAACAGACCATTTTAGTGAAGGTAGAATAATTGGCAAGGGTGGGCAAGGAACTGTTTACAAAGGAATGTCAAGTGATGGGCAAATTATTGCAATCAAAAAGTGCAATAATGTGGATCAAGGAAATCTTGAACAATTCATTAATGAGATTGTCATTCTTTCACAAATCAACCATAGAAATGTGGTTAAGTTACTTGGGTGTTGTTTAGAGACAGAAGTTCCTTTATTGGTTTATGAATTCGTCCCAAATGGGACACTTTCCCAATATCTCCATGAAGAAAATGAAGAGTTTCCATTAACGTGGAATATACGCTTAAGGGTTGCCATAGAAATTGCAGGAGCTCTTTTCTACCTACACTCAGCAGCTTCCTCACCCATTTATCATCGAGACATAAAGTCCACAAACATACTCTTAGATGAAAAGTACAGAGCAAAAGTAGAAGACTTTGGGACATCAAAGTCAGTGAAGATTGACCAAACTCATGTAACCACCCTAATTTGTGGAACTTTTGGGTACTTAGACCCAGAATACTTCCAAACAAGTCAATTCACAGAAAAGAGTGATGTGTATAGCTTCGGAGTAGTCCTTGTTGAGCTCTTAACTGGAGAAAAACTTGTTTCTTTTACAAGATCAGAAGTGGTCAGAAGTCTATCTACATATTTCATTCTTTCAATGAAGCAAGACAATCTTTTTGATATTCTTGATGAACAAGTAAGGAAAGAAGGAGATAAAGAAGATATCATTGTAGTTGCTAACCTTGCAGAAAGATGTTTGGACTTGAATAGAAAAGAACGTCCTACAATGGGAGAGGTTGCAATGGAGTTGCAAGCAATTCAAAAAGCTTCTGATGGCCAACAAAATTATGAGGAGATCATTGAGCCTTCATATGCTTGCCCTACATCAACAAAATCATGTTTAGAAGTTGCTTCATCCTAGTCATCAATAGTCCAACCGTTACTGTCTTTCAAATCAAAGTGATTACTGAAATTGTTTGCTGTGTAGTAATCTGGTTTTATTATTTTATGTTGTGAACTATTATAAATTATTTTAATATATCCATGAATGAACATAAGAACCATTTATGAATATTTCCATAGTGATAAGTTGTATATTGTGAGAATTACAACATACGCGCACCGAGCTTTTTAGTATATCCTATAGACACCCTATTTTGCACCTCTTACAATTCAAGCCCCTATTCCTCAATGACAATATCACTAGAGGGTCGATACTGGTGAAGGGCCTTTCCAAAGAAACTATTTGACTGGAAGGAGCTTTAAATGAATTAAAACCTGCTTGAAAACCTAATCTTGCATACGCAAAAATAGTACCCTGCTTACACAACCTCAAGGGATACATTAGCCTACATATGCAGGTTAGAGTTGGCAGAGTTTTGTGAGGAAAGTTTTTTATGAGAATTGTATAAAGCGGATCATGCTTTGCTTGAGAAAGGCTCTACACCCCTATTGAGCACTATAAAATCCTCCTATGCTTATTTTCCAAAATATACAAAAATCACCCCATAAGAAGCGATTCAAGACAGAGTTTTTAATTTGATAACACCTTATAATCTGAAGGTTTCTTGGCTAGGACAATTTATGGTCTATGATTTCTAGTTGACATTTATTTCCCTTTGTTTCCTAGGTTTTGTTTCGATAAATTGACTAAGGGGAGCGGTCAGAATCAAGCTTCTGACTTTTCATTTTTCAAGCTATTTATTTTATTTTATTTTTAATTATGTTTTAATTAAGTTTATATGTTTTATTTACTACTTTCTTAGGTTAGTAGCATGTTTAGGTTAAAATAGTAGTAAAGTATGTAGAATAGTTCTAGGTTCTGGGTTAGGTTTTGTACGTGGGATCAAACTTGTGCACATGGCTCCACAGGCTTGTGTACACATGAATACTACATTTGTACTCAAACTAAGCTAGAAAAATTCAGATTGATTTATTCTTTTGTTTTGCTTTTCTTGATTGCTTTTAGGAACATTTTAAGGTTTATGCAATAGCATAAAATCATGTCTAGATGTAGATATCACATTTTGTACCGGTTTTCGATACCCAAAATGGCAACGTGTGCACCTCTGTCCTTGGAGGGGTAGTTGCACGGGCTTGAGTGCTGTGAGAAGTTAAGGTACCATTGTTGTGTGACTGATTAGTTGAGTCATTTTTAATTTTTTATTACCAAAGGTTGTGAAGTTGCTACCAATCATTGGGTTTTCTAATTGTGATTGGTCACCTGACTCTATTTGATTTTATTACCAATCTTAGGCTAAAAAAAAAGTTATTTTTTCTAATCTAAATGGATGATAAAAAATCTTAATTCTTGGATTCAGAAGTCTAGTTATATGTGGGGAAGGTGTTAGGCACCCCACAACGCCTGTTGTAAGATAATCTTTTGTTTTGATAAATTCTTAATTTTTGGTCATTGATAGATGAAAACAAGCTATTGGCATTAGCTTTCAGGGCTTTAAATAAATTAAGTTTTGAGGTTTGATTTGGAAAATTTGTGTGGCCTTTATTAATGTTTTGCTAGCACATTTGAAATTATCACCAAATTTCTAAGACGAAAATCTAATAGCATTTCACCTTATTTTCATGGTGGAAATATGGCAGCATTTTGGGTCAGGTGCATTGTAGCACACAAAACACTATTCTCACCAAGCTTTTGTGGTAAGAATAAGGGAAGAAGCTGCCAAATTTTCACAGCAAAAATTTGACAGAGTTTTACGTAGGGTTTCATTCCTGTGTATACGGCATGCATCAGTGTGCTCGGACTAAGGCAAGCCAAGGCTCATAGAAATGCTAAACACATGATTCGTGCTGCATACATAGGGAAACCGATGTCATTAGTTGACATTGATAGAGGAAATCACACACATGGTAGGTCATGCACTCAATGAAGCATGAATATGCATCTACAATAGAGCCTTGAATGCATACCCACACTCTAAGGTTAAGAGCATCAATGATTAGAGAGGGGTTGCCTTCCTAACCACATATGTCCATCATCCGTAGTGCATAACTACCTTTTTAATAACATAAATAACATGCACAATGCATATACACACACAGTAAAAAAGAAAAGAAAACATATCCACACCCAGAGGGTGTGACCCGAGCAAGGTATAGAAAAGGAACCCTAGTCTAGGAAAGCTATAGATATGGCTCTAAAGGAAAATCTAGGAAAGAAAAGATCTCTTGGAGAGGCTAAACCCCTTAATCTACTGATTGTTGCCCTTTTGCTTGCATTTAGAAGTTGTGCACGTGCCCTATCCATGCATGCAACAAACAAAATGCAAAGCCAGCAGAGAAGTAAAGAGATAACAATCAGAGAAGGAAAGCACAAAAAAAAACAAACAAAGTAAGCAAGCAAAGGAAAGGAGCATGCACGCAAACAAACACACAAAAGGAGCAAACAAGCATGCTAACAAACACACAAAGGGAAGAAGCATGCTAACAACAAAGAGGACATGTGAGTAAACGTAAAGTGAAGGAAGCATGCTATCAATCAAACAAACAAAGAGAAAATGTGTCCTCAGGGGACAAATGTAGGCTTGGATTTGGTGTCTGTAGATCCATTGGATTGGAATACGGACGATACATGTGCCAACAGACAAAGGTCCTTAAAAGGGGCTTGGGATTTTGTGTAAAAAGACAGGTGTGAACCCGCACAAAAATAAAGGTAGGTGCAATGCTTGATGAAATAGATAGGCAAGCAAAGAGACATGCATGAAAGATTAACAAGTATGAAAAGATGCAACTAAAGTTTGAAGATCACATAAGATGACATAAAGCATGCAAGGCAAAAAGCACAAAAAGGCAAAGTGTGTTATCACACATACAAGGATAAGAGCTAACCACGTCATAACACATATACAAGGCTAACAAGAGAAATTCTAACATGCAAAGCTAAGCAAGAAGGAGAGAGGAAAGAAACAAGCATGCCAACATCATCAAGATGTGATCTAACCCACATGATTGCACCCAAACAAACCACAAAAAGGAGAGGATGCAACCAAACAAGATAATAAATGCACAAAAATGCACACAAACGCATGCTAGAAAAGGAGAATAAGACATGTGAAGCAAGGCAAGGATGCAAGAACCTATATCTAAGCATACAAGCATGGATATGAAGAACAAGCATGGATCTAAGTATGAAACATCCAAACAAAGCACCACAAAGATAGATCTAAGAAATAAAGCAAGTAAAAGCATGTAAAAAGGCTAAACAAGCACAAACATGAAGATAGAACTCTAATCCAAACCCTTTATTGAACATTGGTGTTAGGATGTAGGTCTAGACCAATAGATCTAGATCTATATCCTACTCATAGGAAATAGATACATGATAAAGGCATAAACAAATATTGAAAGCTATAAATCACTCATGCATAGCATCCAAACATGTAGATCTAAGCATGAACATGACAAAGATAGCACAAAGATAGGCCCAACATCATCAAAGCGATAAAAACATGCTAGAGAGATAGAAAAAGTAATAAAACATGCTAAGAAAGCAATAAAACATGCTATGAATTTAAATGAAAGCAATAAAGAGTTAAATGGGTGTAGATTGTAGTTAAAAAGCTACATCTATACCATCTCATCCCATACCAAAAGACGAAAGAGGGAGAAAAAGAGAGTTAGAATACTACCTCTTAATGTATGGAAGATAAGAGAATCAAAGAATTATTTTGGTGTGTTTGGGAGAGAGTTTAGGAGAAAAGAAAGAGAGAAATGCTCTAGAAAATTTCTATAAGTTCCTAAATATATATATATATATATATATATATTTTTTTTTTTTCAAATTTGGGAGCAGGGTGGCGATATCATATTTTGTTCAACCTCGATTCAAGTGTCAAAACAAATGTCAAAATCCAAAACAATTTGAAAAACTGTGCAAATTGCAAATTCCTAAGCCAAAAAAGGGTAACAAATAAACACACATGAGCAGATAGTGGATCAAAGGGTCACAACGTTCAAAAACCCTCTACTAGCAATTAAGACCAAAAACCCTAACCGAGTATGGTCAAAAAGTTGACCTTTTGATTTGACCGTCTGATTGAGTTGAATTCTAGACTATCTCGTAGGTCATTTTTTCCCTTCGAAAGGATAGTTCACGGGCCAAAATTGAACTTAAAATGGATGAGATATCAACAAAATACCAAAAACCTAATTTAAAGTTTCACTTTTTCCAAGTAAAATAAGATGTTTTTGGACCAACTTCGCGCAAAAAACTGTACCAATCGGGCAAGAATGGAGTGATTCGGTTGAACCAACTTGAAGTATGAGGTCTTAACCACCTCTCATAAAAAGGGCTTGATGATATCTACCACGAATTGGAAGGAATATATTTTTTTAAGGAAAAACGCCATAGAATTTCCTACACTGCATCACCTCCCTTCCGGACACGATATCTTGATTCCCTTAGCTCAGAATCTTGCAAAGTCAAAACCAATGGAAACTAGACACCTAGAGCTTTCTTGGGATATAAATTTTAAAGAAAACGGAGCTCGGAAAGGACTCTAAACAGTTACACGAAAATCGAACCAAAAAACTGAGAAAAAGATAAAATAGCCTGCTTAGGTGTCAAAAAGGGAGGCTATGTAATGGTGTACCAAAACACCATCACATAGCCGCCCAACACCAATGAGGAGAACCAAGAAAACTAGACTAGGAACAATGTGGGCAAGCTTGAGATCATCAACATCATCAATAATGAACGTAGAAGAGATTCCACTATTTGGTTCCCCCAAGTAAAAACCAAGATAAAAGGCTTGGAGGAGAAGATCAGAGCACTACAAGGCTACAGCTCCTATGGTGACATTGATTTTGGCACCTTTTCTTGGTTCCCTTAGATAGAAATCCCGCATAAGTTCAAGGTCCCTGACTTCAATAAATTTGATGGGACAGGCAACCCCAAGTTGCACCTTAACATGTACTCCCATAAGATGGCTGAGCATGTGAGCAATGAGCCTCTACTCATTTAAATCTTAATAGATAGCCTGGCAGGCCTTGCAGCTATGTGGTTCTTGGGGCTTAAGAAGGTGACTAGATGGAAGGATCTAGCACAAGCCTTTATGCAAAATACATCCATAACTGTGAGATAGCACCTAACCGAATTGATTTGCAATAAATGAAGAAAAAGAGTGATGAATCTTTCAAATAATATAAGTAGCATTGGAAGGAGAAAGCTGCCCAAGCCCAAGCTCCCATGACAGAAGAAGAGATGATCAAGACCTTTGTTGATACTCTCAAACCTCCATTATTTGAGACAATGATTGGGACCCCAGCTCGGATTTTCACCAACCTCATGCCCATAGGAAGTCGTATTTAAGATGGTATTAAGAGCAAGAAGCTTGTGGAAATGGCTACCTTTGTGGCTCATTATGGACAATCCAAGGGGTTCAACACCAAAGACAGAAAAGGAGGTGCATATGGTGACCAAAGGCCTAAGCAAGACGGAATCCACTAAGTTATCCCCAATCCAGAAAACCAAAGAAAAATCAAGACTTTCCAAAAGAGCCTAATGGGCAAGGAAACTCGGATGAAACTTATAGATACCATTTAGGGGCAAAAGGACATTCTATAAAAGATTGTGAAGAATTCAAAGAAGAGCTCCAAAGCCTAATTGACCACAGTCTTATTCGAAAAGGGAAGTTTAAGGTGGCCGGGTGTTGCATGACTTCTAAAGAGTTATATGAGTTAGAGGTAAGAATGGAACGCCAAGAAAAGCAGTTTGATGATATACTCCATCTAATAGGCCAAATACTCTTATAGATGGTGCTCCAAGGTTCCTTCATTGGCCCCTCAATGGGGGAATCAACTAGAGATGCCCAAGTCTTAAGCTACATCCCCATAAGGCATGCCAACACAAAGTCACCTGCTATAATGGACAAAAAAAGGTCCAAAAAGTGAAAGGTTCCTATGTTCTCCATAATTCCAAATGCAATTCAACCAATGCACAATCAGTCCAGTCCAAAAAAATCTTTGTATAGACAGCACAATCCTAGTTGGTTCAACATGCAATTTCCAAAAATAAAGGTGTTCTCCAGCAAACTCAACCAAGGAACTAAAACACCAATAAAGGCAATGTCGTTCCTAAGAGAAAGTATACTCCTCTCCTAATGCCAATGGCTCAGCTTTACCCTATCTTGCTAAAGGAGCATCTCGTAGCCCCAGTTGTTTTAAGCCTATAAGACTAGTGAATTTCACTATGGAGCACTAGGGCATGGCACAAAGGACTGTCAAACTCTCAAGAACAAGATCCAAGAGCTTATTAATGCAACATATTCCTGTTTAATGGTATTTTGACCCATGACATGGTCATCGATACACCTCTACTTGTTGAAAGTTTCCTTATTTCTCTATATCCACAACGTGTGTCGTACCCCCAAAATTTATTGGTTGAAGCCAAGTCTAGAATTACTTTTCGCTGCTACAAGTTACTAGGGAATCAAGTCAGTCGGCCAATTGGAGTATCGTTTCAAGCAAGAAGCTTAAGCTCGTAGCCATAATAAGAACAGGGAATCTCAAGAACAGGTTTTACTTTAGTTTTATGATGCTTTCTTTATGTTTCAACTTTTTCTTCATGTCTATTTTGAACAATTTCAAGCTTCATTTGTAATCTTAAGCCTTACGACATAGCATGAGCCTAGGGCACTTTTCCTGAGCCCTAGTTGTGATGATGACCTATCATTTAGTAGTATTTAATTTTCCAATGAAAGATTTCTTCACACTAATGGTGTACTTTTTTCCTTGTGCATGAGAATAAAAATGAAACCAAGATGTGGAGGCAAAAGAGCGACTAGAAGACCATGGTCTATTTCATCAGAGATTATTAACGTGGATGAAGAATCATGAAAAATCATACTGTAGACACCACATTTTGTACCCTTTATGACTCGGGATCTCGTTTCCCAATGATGCTCAAACTCTAAGGCCCATGGCCAGTTTAGAGCCCAATCAGATATCAAATTGACTTGAGGAGTGTTGAAATGGAAAATATAACCTTTTAAATGATCAAAAATATATTTTTAGAAATAAAAGACCAAAGTGGCCCTCAACCCACGTTTGTGGGCAGCGGCCTGTGTACGTGGTCCAAAGCATGCTTATGTAGGCACACTTTTAGGTATGCAGCTAGGGTTTCAGAAACATAAAAAATGTAAGTTTTTTGCAATAATAGCAGAGGTTTGGAATGACTCCCACACCATCCGGAAGCTATTCCAAACCCCATTTTTTCCACTATATAAAGCCTTACATGGTATATTTTCAAAACACAGAGAAATCTCATGGAAAAAAAATACAAGATTCATTAGAAAATAGTGAATCAAAAAGGAGTTTTTCACAAAACACCCTCAAGTCAATTTTGTTTGATTGAGACCTTTTCTGGCCCTAATCATTTGAGTTTAAAGTTTCTAATCATTGTTTTATTGAATTGTGATAGATTTGATTGAAGGGAATGATCAAAAATCAAACCTATGAGCTTTTTGCTTTAAGGTATTCATTCTAGCTTTCTTTTCTTTTTTGTCTTTCTTTTGTCTTTTTAATATTCTTTTCTTGTCTAGTTTATGTTTATATATGCTTGTTTATTTTTATGCTTGTTTGATGTTTATAAGCATGCTAGGTTGTTAGATTTATGTTTTTCTTTTATGCTATGTTTTTCTATTTCGTGTTTTTGGGTTAGGGTTTTTGAACAATCCTACGCACGCATGTCATGAGTATGTGTACGCAAGCCTCTGTCTACGTACACAGGCATTTGCCTAGAAACCTTAATTCGGATTTCTGCTTTGTTTGGTTTGCTTGTTTCACATATCTTGCCTCTGTTTAAGTCCTTTTTACTTACATATCTATGTCTGATTTCCTGTTTCACATGTTTTATTTGCTTGTTTGCTTTTAACTTGTTAGATTAGGGTTTTCTTGTTTAAGATGCTATGTACATGCATTCACATGCTCATACATAATGCCATAGGTGTTGTGTTGCTAAAAGGTAAGTAAAGGTAAGTCATGCATTGTTATGAACATGCATTTGATGATGTATTTTGTTTGAATATTTGTTTTATGTCTTTTAATTCCAATTACATACTTCATATAATTTGTGATTGCCATGATATCTTGCTGCCATGGTTGAGTTGCTGCGTTATTTTAGATGTATGATATGATAGGGTATTCACATGCTAGATGAATGCTAGGGTTTGTATATGTGTGTGGTTTGGCTTCTTATTGCTTTTTATATAGATAAGTATGTGTTTTGGGATAATGATGCCATGTTGTATGCTTAGATGTATGCTAGTGTGTGTGTGTGAGTTTAGGATACAAGTGTTGAGCATGATTTTATCAAGGTTAAGATGTAAGACACAATGATGGAATGCCAACCTTAGGGTTGGACGGTCTTGAGTGCCTAACACCTTCCCAAGAATGTACCTAAACTCCGAACCCATATCTCTGGTAGTAAGATCAAAAGGTCATTCCTCGAGAGGACGCTATATATATGGTTCCAAGACCATTGCAAAAACTAGGTGGCGACTCCATCTCCTTTGCGTCCATTGTGGCGACTCCACTAGGGATAATGAGTTTAATTCCTGTGTCTTATTTCTTAACCTTGATAAAAATTATTTCAATACTTGTTTGCACACACATCACTTGGTTTATTTTGTCCATTCACCTCGATTGGTGATGAGTGGGAAGATGAAAGGCTTCATTTAGGAAAAAATCTTCCGGAGTTCATCCCACCAACTCATAATCGGAGTCATTGCCTATAATGGGCTTTGAGTACGTTAAAGGTTTGCTACCAATCCATTTTGGGGTCCACTTAAACCCTCGGTTGGAATCATTGCCCACCATGTTGTAAATGACCTACTTATCTATCCCTTTAGCCTTAGGGAGCCTACCCACACTAGAGAGATCCTACACCCTATCACAAAGGATACCCTTTATATCTCATGTTTGTTCAACTATATATCATGTGTTCACCTAATTCTAAGGAACAAATAAAAGATGTAAAAATGGAAGTGATGGCCCTAAAGTTATGGTTACCCTAAGATATTATGGGATAAAAGAAAAGAAATTCTCACATATAAGAGGCTTGTCCCTAAATCCAAAGGTATATCTTAACTTGAAAGGTTCATAAGACCATAGCCTAATTACTATCATAGGCCCAAGTGGAAAAGGCCCTTTTGAAAAAGAGGACTTTGGGCCTAAGGTAACAAATATATATGGACTTAGTATCTAAAATCCTACAAAGCCAATATGAACTTTCCTAATTTTAGGCCTCCTTGTTGTATGCCCAGGCCCAAAATGATGAGAACTTCATGGGCTTTGAAAGGAAGGCTACAATATATTCTAGCTAAGGGACTATTTCAAAAAAAAAAAAAAAAGTGAGATGATGAATAAAAATGAAAAGCCCAAAGGTGGTGAACATATTGTAAGCCCATGTTTGAGACAAAGGGTTGAAAATTTCTAAATGCATTTTAATGAAAGCCCATGAGAATAAGATAAGAGCTTTATTGTAAATGGACCAAAGCCCAATGAAACAAGGGGCAAAAATCCATAAGAGGGAAGGGAGTGATATTGTAATTGGGCTTTCATCAAAACGAACTTAAGAATTTTCTAGGGACATCTAAAATGTTAAAAAACATTTAATTGGGACATGAACTTAATGAAAATAGGATTTCTTTTCAAACATCACGTCCCCGCTCCAATCCAAGTCCAATGGAAGGCAGGACATTCAAAGGGAAGACCCCTCAAGAGGGAAAGATGGACACTTCAAGAGAAAAGGTCCTCATGTAAAAGATGCTTGAGTGCGTGGAGGCGCAATTTGAAGTTATTAAGAAGATAATAGGCCATATCTTCGAGATAGATGAAGAGGAAGTTGAAAAAGACAAGGCTAACCATGGACAAAGCGAGCTGACTTAGGAAGACATCAACTTCATGATGACAGAAGGGAAGGTCTGCCTACTTCTACCCAACTTTATGCCACAATTGAAGAGTACTCCTAGACCATGGATTTTCAAGAGGGCCTATGTCAATGACTTTTCTGAGTCGGGAGATGTGGGATCGTGGGAAGATCATGATTGGCTAGAATGAACCTTGAAGGTGGGAACAACTCAGGTCACCCCAGCTTGCTTCATGCTTGAGCATGATGTGGACCCTTTGATAACGACCAATACCTTGTGCTAACTCAAAATGAAGAAGAAGAAGAAGATGATGAAATGATTAGCTATTGGAGTGGGGATGATGGCGATTAGTTCTTTGACGAGGTGGGGAGAGACTTCCCCAATAAGGGTGAGAATCTATATGACATAACTGAAGCTATGCATGTATGGAAACCTTTGAAGGGGGAGGATTGGTCCGCTGAGCTAAAGAAGGGTGAGGAGAAGAGTGGCAAGCCTTGAAGAAGAAAAAAGATAGAATTCATCATCCCTATTGTGAGGCCCATTAATAATTGGACTTGGGTTGGGTTTTCTGAAAACATAGGGAAAACGTTTTGTGATGCAAGTTCCAATGTTCTTTTCAATAATTTCAATAAGATAAATTCTGATTTGGATTACTTTGATGTGTCCCATAACATTGAAATTATGCACTTAAATGATTCAAATAAATTTGAAAATGAAATTAATAAACAATTGGAAAAGAAAATTTAACCTATGGAACCAACTCTTGAAACTATTAATTTGGTCAATGATGAGAGTCCACTCTTAATTAAAATTGGCTCAACTCTAAATGAAAAAGAAAGAACATATCTCCAAGAACTCACCGAATTTCAAGAGGTGTTTGCATGGTCCTATGAAGATATTCCCAGAATTGACCTCGAGATAGCTCAACATCACATTGATACTCATGATCATATGGTGCCTGTCAAACAAAAGTTGAGAAGAATGAGGATCGAATGGCTCTTAAAGATCAAAGAGGAAGTCAATAAGCAATTAAAAGTAGGGTTCATCAAACCCGTACACCAAGCCAAATGGATAGCCAATGTCGTGCTCTTACCTAAGAAGGATAAGAAGGTGAGGATGTGTGTGGATTTTAGGGACTTGAACAAGGCATGCCCTAAGGATGACTTTCCTCTCATTCACATTGATGTCTTGGGGGATAACTCGATGGGAAGTGCCTTGATGTCTTTCATTGATGTTTTTTCGAGGTACAACCAAATCAAGATAGCTCCCAAAGATATGACCGGAACCACTTTCACTACTGAATGGAAAATATATTGTTATACGGTGATGCCGTTTGGCCTCAAGGATTTTGGGGCAACCTACTAAAGGATGACTACAGCCTTGTTACATGATATATAATGAGGTGGAGGTGTATGTCGATGATATGATAGTGAAATCTAAGGATAGAGGATAGAGAAAGCCACATCGTAAACTTAAGGAAGTTCTTCAAGAGGATTAAAGAGTATAGGCTAAGATTGAACCAACAAAAGTGTACCTTCAGAGTAACCATCAGAAAATTGCTAGGCTTTCTAGTGAGTGATAGAGGGATAGAAGTTGACCCATCTAAGATCAAAGCCATATTGGAGATGCCTCCACCTAGAAGTGAGAAAGAGATTAGGGTTTTCTTGGGTCGATTACAATACATTAGTCAATTTATTGCCAAGCTTACCTCCACTTGTGGGCCCATCTTCAAACTCCTAAGGAAGAATGAACCATAAACATGGAACGATGAATGCCAAAAGGCCTTTGAACTTATCAAAGAATATTTCCTCCACCCACCTATCCTATTGCCTTCACAACATGGAAAACCTTTACTCCTATACCTCTCTATCATAGGGGATGCGGTTGGAAGTAAGCTTGCACAAGAAGACGATGACAAGAATGAGAGGGCCATATACTAGTTGAGCAAGAGGTTCCATGATTATGAGACTAGGTACACTCCCATAGAAAAGTCATGCTTTGCACTTGTTTGGGCCGTATAGAAGTTGAGACATATCGTCTTACCTTTCCAAATATGGACATGGTTTTAAAAACCGGACTAGACTAGCCGGTCCGACCAGTTCAACCAAGAACCGGCCATTAATCTGGTTCGATTATGACTAAAAACCGAAAAACACCAAAAAACCAGAAATAATTGAAAACCGGTCAATTCAACCGTAAAACCAGGAACCGGTATGGTTAAGCTGGTTATTGACTGGTTGTGTTGAAAACTAAAACTACACATTTTTTTCAAAAAGTTGCATTTTCCCCCCTTCAAATCCAGCCTAAAACCCATAAGAATAATGATCCAAAACTGTGGGAAGGAAGAAAAACTCAATGAAAAGAGAGGTAAAGAACTAAAGATTAAAATGTGATTCTTGATTTTTTTTTTTTAGGTAAATATGAATTACCTTGGCAGCATCAACTTTCTGAATTTTTTTATTTTGCAGCAAAAATACTTTGAGACCAAGAGAGTGAGACTGTGAGACTGTAATGTAAGAGACTTCAAAGTTAAAAAAAAAAAGAGAAGAATGGCTTTAGCTTTTGGATGGGACTAAGTTTGAAAAGAGAAATGAAAGTTTGAAAGAATGGGTAGGAAAAGTATTAATGAAAAGAAGGGGTAGGTGAATCACTTTTATTGTTTTTGTTTTTTTCTCTATCTTATGTGACTCACACCTCCTAGAGCCATGTTACAAGTTCTTAAAAAGAGCAAACTTTTACAAGGCAACTCAATAAAGTTAGGGAAGGGTAAAAAAGAAAAAAAGAAAAAGAAAAGAAAAGAAAATGCCATGTTAGTACTTAGTGTATATATATATATAAGTATTAAATATATAATAATAATAATAAATATATATTATACATTGTTAATTTGATTCTTCACAGTTATAAAATTTTATATATAGGTTGTGGGTTTTGTTATTTTTGTTTCCTAAATTTAATACACGAAAATTAAACTCACATTTAAAAAAAAAAATTATATATATTTTTAACTTGAATATTCTTAATTAAAAAAACTTAATATATTTTTTTAATTTTTATTATTTTAAAATTATTAATTAAATTATTTATTATGTCACCAGTTCAACCACCAGTTGGATCTCGGTTAAACCAAAGAACTGGTAACCAGTCTCTTTTTCGGTTCTTTCACCATACCGGTTTTTAAAACCATGAATATGGGTGGTATCAAGAATGTACCCATTGAAGTATCTCTTTCAGAAGCATGCTTTGAGTGGAAGATTTTTAAGATGGTTGATCTTATTGGCAGAATTCGATTTGAAGTATGTGGCTATAAAAATTATAAAAAGGAGTGTCATGTCAGATTTTTGTGCTGAGAATCCTATAGAGCGAGAAGATGGTAAAGAAGATTTTCCAGATGAGGACATTTTGGATGTTGAGTTAGGGACATGGAAGATGTACTTTGACGGAGCCGTAAACCAATATGGGAATGGGATAGGAATACTCTTGATCACTCCCAAGGGATCTCACATACTGTTGGAAATCAAGTTAAACTTTGATGCAACAAATAACATGGCTGAATATGAGACTTGTATTGCCGGAATGGAAGCTCTTCGAGCGTTGAGGGTAAAGGAGGCCGAAGTCTTTGGAGAATCAACTTTAGTTATAGCCTAAGCATAAAAGTTATGGAAGGTGAAGGAGGAACACTTGAAGCCTTATCAACAATACTTGGAGGATTTGACCAAGACCTTTGACAAGATTGAGTACATAATCATCCCTAGAGCTCAAAATCAATTTGCAAATGCCTTAGCTACCTTGGCCTCCATGGTTGAAATACCCGAGGGAGTGTGAAAATGACCTTTGGAGATTGAGCAAAGTTATAAGAAAGTGCACAAAGGAAAGACCGAAGCTTCAGTAATGACCATAGAGGAAGAGTAAGTTCCATGGTACTATGACATCATGAAGTTCTTGGAACTAGGGGCATATTTGGATAGTGCCGATAAGAGAGAATGTCATTCTATTAGGATGATAACAATACAATACATCCTATATGGATGACAACTTTATAAAAGGTCCTACGATGGTATACACTTTTGTTACTTGAAAAAGGAAGAAGCTGAGAGGGTAATGAAAGAAGTTCATCAAGGGATTTATGGTCCTCATATGAATGGGATAATGTTAGCCAAGAAAATCCTAAGGATAGGGTACTATTGGAATACGATGGAGACCGATTGTGTAGACCATGGGAAGAGTTGCCATGATTGTCAGACACATGCCAACTTGAATCATGTACTATATAATGAGTTGTATAGCATGACCTCTCCATGGCCATTCTCGGTTTGGGGCATAGATGTGATCGAGAGGATAGCTCCTAAGGCTTCAAATGGGCATGAATACATTCTGGTGGCAATTGGCTATTTAACCATGTGGGTGGAGGTAGCCTCCTACTCGTATTGAAGGCTAGACATGTGGCTCAGTTCTTAGAAAACAACATCATATGTCGGTTTGGGGTGCCCCAATAGATCATCTTTGGTAATGGTTCCCACTTTGAGAGTGAAGTTAAGAGGGCCATGGAAGAATATGGCATTGAGCATCACAAGTCTTCACCATATCAACCACAAGCTAATGGGGTCGTAGAAGCAGCTAATAAGAATATGAAGAAAATTCTAGCCAGGATGGTAGTGACATACAAAGATTTGGCCGAGAAGCTTCTGTTTGCCTTGTGGGGTTATAGAACTTCTATCTATGCATTGACTGGGGCAACACCTTACTCTTTGGTTTTTGGTAGTGAGGAGGTGCTTCTTATTGAGGTGGAGATACAATCTTTTAAGGTGTTGGTGGAAACCAAGGTCCTAGAAGAGGATTGGGCTAAGGCAAGATATGAACAATTGGCTTTATAAGATGAGAAGAGGGCTAAGGCACAATATCATGCACAAGGGTACCAAAAAAGGATTGTTAGAGCATTCAACAAGAAAGTGAAACCAAGAAACCTTAAAGAGGGGGGACTTGGTCCTAAAGGTGCTTAGAGATGCGACTTTTGATCTAAGAGGAAAGATGAAGCCAAGGTGATCTGGGCCTCTTGTCATTAAGAAGATCATGTCTAGAGGTGCTACGAGGATCACAGATTTGGATGCAGAAGAGATGTTTCACCTAATTGACATAGATAGACTTTGAAAATACCACATTTAAAGAACAAAAAAAGAAGAAAAAGGAAAAAAAAAAAAAGCTTGCTGGTTTGAAAATCCGAAATGGCAGCTGGGCAAAAATTAAGGCAAGAGAACCCCGCTAGATTAAAAACCCAAAAGGACAGTCTAGGCAAAAATTAGGGAAAAAGACCATAGGCATGGCGAAAATTCCTGAAGGGACGTCATGGGCAAAAATTACATGGCAAAAAAAAAAAAAAAACAAAGGAATGAGATGACAATAAGCAAAGATAATTAAAAAAAAAAGTGATTCTCTTATTGTTCAAATTAAAAGATAACAAGTTTTAAGGTAAAAACCTGAGGAAGATTTGACCTATCTATCTTTAAGGTAAACAAATCCACTAATAGAGAATTGAAGTTTTTACATTAATATTTAACCCTAAATCTATTGCTACCTCCAGTAGTAACTTACTGATACGACCACATGCAAGCTCCGAATCCATGGACTATTCTCCCTTGGATTTGTAACACACAAGGTCCCATGCATAAACTTTGAGATCCTACTCAAAGGTTTCAGATCACCACTTGTTGATCTTGCAGCAACTAGATTCCACCAGCACTTGATTGTAGATCTTGTTCCGGTAGACACTTGAAGAGTTAAAAGGAACAGAACCTCTCAGATCTCACAACAGTAACTCACAAGTCTTCTAAAAGTCTTCAAAACGTAGTTAGGATTTTCCTTTTATAGTTAGGAATGTTGGACTGAAACCCTAAACATTTTTACGGGCTTGGGCCTGATTTAAATTCTGTAGAAATTATTTTTCTGCGATTTTCAATCAGTCGAGCCTGATCTTCGATCGATTGAACTTCATTGAAAATTATTTCTTTTTCCTACAGCTTGAATATTCTTGAGACTTGACTTGAAATGCTTTGAGCAATGTCTAATACCTATTCTAGACATGTTTTTGTTCTTAGTTTGCCAACATATACAAATTAGAACTCTAAACATTTAATCCTAAATCTTTAGAACCTAACATTCTCTATTCTTTGTATTTCTAAGAGAGCTATTTGGGTGTATTGGGGTTTGGATTATTGTGAGTATATCAATACACCAACTTGTGTATCTCCATATTTAATTAATTAGTGGAATTTCTTCATCGTTGCCTTTGGACGTAAGCCAAAAACCAAGTCATGTAAATTCTTAGTGTTCTTTTGTTTGTGTTTGTTTGTTCATTTGGGTTTGCTTCATTCCTATTTTTTTTTTTTTTTTTTTGGAGTTCTTTTTAAAGCTACAATTTTTTCACTATCAAAATTAAAGTGGGACTGCTATCGAGTGGTGCTTTCCTACCACACTAATCACAATTTTGACGATGTGGTTGACTCTTTTAACAATTCAGTATATTCTTTTTCGTTTGGATGTAAATGACAAAGGCAATGCGTAGAGACAACCTTCTATTCCACAAAAGCGGCCTAAAGAAAGAGGTCCTTGTCCACCCTCCTTTACAATTAAATAGCTTTAGGAAAAGATAGGCCCCCCATCCTCTCAACCTGCCGATAATAGCTCCGTCAGATCCACTTTGTGGATTACCTTGCAGATTTTGGTCCTCCCAAAACCAGATGAGAAAGACTAAGAATTCAGAAAGATATATTTATTATTAGACATTATTGTCACAATTTTTTTACATCAAATGAAAAATAAAGCAGAATCATAATGAAACTTAACCAATGGATTCAATGTTTATATGCTGTCATATGTAAAGTTGGGCAATCTTCGAACTTGCTTGACTAGTGTGTAAAGTGTAAACATGCAGCAAAACTTAACATGGCAGTTATGAAGAATGTAATATCACAATATTTAAAGAATGGAATAAGTTCTCATGCTTTGAGGCAATACAAAACCTACACTTTTTGGTTACCAATACGAAACTAGAAGTCTAGAACAGGAAGCTGTAGTTTCACATTTCTTTTCGTAAGTAAATAATGGGGAGGGGAGGGTTCAAAGTTTAAACCATAGGCATGGAATATTTTCCTTTGTTTTGTTTTGGTTATTTTTTGTTTTTGTTTTTCATTTTTAGAATAGTTATACATCATTGTCTTCTCTAAAAAAAAGGAAAAAATTATTCTTACTAAGTATTAAGAGAATAATGTGATCTATGTTGCAAAATTATTTAATTATTAAATATTTGGATTTATTTTACTTATTTAATGTAATCTATATATATATATATATATATATATATATATATTAATAGCCAAAATTCAGAGAAAATTCAATTAGAATTTAATTGGATTCTCAATTTTGTGTCATGTGTTCTATTTAATTTTTAATTTTGTGCCAAGTGAATTCTTGAGTGTAAAAATCAAAGAATTCAAATCCAATTAAATTTTAAATTGAATTTTAATTGGAATCCAATTTTCCGCCACGTGTTTATTTATTTTTTTAATTTTTGTGGCAAGTGAATTATTGGGTGAAAAAACCGAAAAGTCTAAATCTAATTAAATTTTAAATTATATATTATACATATGTATCTGTGTGTATATATATGTGTCTGTGTGTATATATATGTGTGTGTGTGTAATGAGAAATCATTACAAATTTTAGAAATATATGGTTTAAAAAAATGTAAGCTAATACTAAGTATAATTTGAATCTCTTCTAAAACAAAATGTATGATTATGATTGTTTTTAATTGTATCTGTGCATATGCATGAGGCTACACATTAGTAAGAATAACAGAGGGAAAAATCATCCTATTAGGAATCTATTTGTGAACAATTACTTAAAAATAACTGTCAATATAAACTTCTGGATGGAAGGAGTTTATGAAGACTAAAATTTTCTTCTCTTTCTTTTTATTTTTACTATTATTATTATTTTTTTCCTGAGAAAAAGGTTCCTTTTTTCTTTGATACCATTCAAAGAGAGATAAATAGTTTAAAACAATTACAGAATAGTTGGGTTGTACCAGCATTGGTATATTGGCATTCTGGTTGCCATATTAACTACAAACCAAGCTGGATCAAGAACAACTTTGCAGACTAAATACAGATTAAAGGTCAGCCCGTTTTGGTGCAAAAATTTTAGATCAGCAATCATGGTCCTCTCCTGCCAATCTGGGATCTTCTTCTTGTTGATTTTTTGGGCTAGACTTCTACCGTTACTTAGGAATCCATGGTTTTTAGCTTTAAGAGTTGCCTCCACCATAGCTTCTTGAAACCCCATAAGCTGAGCTTGCTATGCTGCTAGCTACTCCACAAAACATGATATCTCCCTGCATATTCTTAGCTTCTTATGCCAAAACACTCCTTCTAGCTTTCTTCCTCCTAACCCCTGCAATTTTTATGATTAATTACCATTGCCCTGCTGCTGGATTGAATTCTGATTTTGATATTTTGATCTGCCTGTTGGTCTTTGGTTGATTGATAAAGGATTCCTTGTACCTACAAGACAAAGTTTGAGCTGTTGAAACCACTTTCATAGGATTTGGGTCTTTACCTTCATGGACTACAATGTTTCTGTGATTCCAAATGGTCCATAAAGTAGTAAAGATGGCTTGCATATATCCCATAGATTCAGCCTCTCTTATTTAATGTCTAATTAGCATGTTTTCAACCCATTGCTGCATTGAGGTATTGAGAAGATCAGATATGTGAACAGCTAAGGGAGAGCCATGCTAGCAAGCTCTAGCAAAAGGACAATGCAAAAAAAGATTTGATGTGGATTCATCCCGTGTTGCATAAAGGGCAGCTGCTATGGGTAGAGATTCCCCTATTTTTTAATGTGAGGAAAGTAGGTAGACTATCATGCATGAGTTTCCACACAAAATTGCAGATTTTCAGAGGTACTTTGATCTTCGAAATGAGTTTCCAAACCCCTGTTTGGATATGAGTGTGCCTGGACTGGTTTGGGGAGGGGGAATAGGAATCTTCAAAAAGTAAGTTGTAAGCAGTTTTGACTTTGAATTCTCCATTGTTAGAGTGTTTCCAGAGGAGCTTATCACTTACTGAACTTGTCTTAGATAAAGGTATTTTCAATATTTCAGACCATTGGGGATATGGATAGGTGGCTCAGATCAAATCAGGTTTCCAATTGTTGGTGTTTTGATCAATAAGATCTGCCACTGAGTTTGGACTTTTGAACCAATCTTGATGTCTTAGTAAAACATCATAGCATTTACCAATCCACCATCTTCCTTCTCTGAGTTTGGGATTCTCTTGTTTGATGATACTCCAAAACCAAGGTTGATGGGGTTTAGGTGTCCACATATAGGGAAGTATTTTGCCTTGAAAGTTCTTGCAATGAGAGATTGTGGATTATGGCTGATCCTCCAAAACTATTTTGCAAGCATGGCTTGGTTCATTAATTTAAATTTCTTAAGTGCTAGTCCCCCCTACTCTTGGGTTGGCATATTTTGTCCTAGTTGAGCAGATGTAGTTTTCTCACTCCTTGTTCATGATCCCACTAGAAAGCTCTAATTATAGAGTCCATCTTGTTGCAAATGGTTTCCGGTACTCTAAAACATGAAAAGGTGTACAGAGGGAGGGTTTGCGGGATAGAGGAAATAAGGGTTGTTCTACTAGCTTGGGATAACAATTTTGCCTTCCACCCTTGCAACTTGGAATTGGGTTTATCACCTAGAAATTGAAAATCAGCCACTCTGTTACCCCTCAATTTAAAATTAAGACCAAGATATTTGCTAGGGTTTTGTACCAAGTTCACTTGAAGTGACCTGGCAAGGGACTCTTGGTCATCTCTAGGCATGTTTGGAGAGCAAAAGAGATCAAATTTTGATAGATTGATACTTTGTCCTGATAAGGAGCATTACCAATCTAAGATTCTCTGTATGTTTTCTAGAGAATTCTTATCCTTTCTAAAAAAAGAGTAAGGAGTCATCAGCAAACAAAAGATGAGTGAAAGCACACCCATTTCTACCGACTTTAACCCCTTTGATCAAATTGGACATTTTTGCTTGTAAAAGGGATATAGATAAGATATTGGCACACATAAGAAAAAGGTATGGGAAAAGAGGATCTTGTTGTCTAAGACCTTTAGAAGGTTTGAAAGACTTTTTCAAATTGCCATTAACTAATAAAGTGTAATGGATTGAAGTTACACACTCCATGATCCATGTTATTCATTTTGGATCAAATTTCATGGCAATTAACACAGCTTTCAGGACATTTCAATTCACCTTATCATAAACTTTGCTCATGTCTATCTTTAATACACCAAAGCAGTTTTTCCGACCTTTCTTCTTCTTAAGGATATCAAGGATCTCATGAGTAATAAGAATATTGTCACTAATATTTCTTCCTTGAATGAAGGCATTCTGATAAGGGGTTATGATGCTATCCATGAAAGGCTTAAGTCTATTAACTAGAAGCTTGGAAATAAATTTATAAACCACATTACATAGACTAATATGCCTAAAATGTGTAACATCATCAGGGAAGGGATTTTTGGGGATAAGAGTAATATATGTATGGTTAAGAGGTTTAAAAAGTGAACCTGAGTGAAAGAAGGCTTGGATAGTGTTGATGATGTATGTTTTGATTCCAATATTCCTTGAAGAAAAATGCATGGATGCCATCTGGTCTAGGGGCTTTATGAGGGCACAATTGGAAGACAATGTCCTCAATCTCATTACTGTTATTGGCCTATTGAGTTCTCAGCACTGTTGAGTGGATAGTTCTGGAATATGTAGAGATTGTAGTTCATGAAGAATACTATCAACACTAGTGATATTTGAATCTTTAGGGATCCACACACAACACAACTATTGGTAGTCTTAACAATATTTATTTTATAACTCAACTAAAATTCATACGAAGGATGATTTTAGTCGGATGATTTAACAATAAAAACTCAAGAATTAATTGTCTAAGGTAGTTTTATGCAATTGATTGATTTTAGGCAAAACAAAACTAGTGAATTAGTTCGCAGGGCATTTAACGTGCCCGGAGTCTACGATAAATCAAAGGATTATACAGAACTAAACGCTTTTCTAGATGAGTAAAACAATAAAAAAACATAAAAACATAAGCATTTAAACCAATAAATAATTGTTAAGAACATACCAATAAACGGTTGGGTTTCACCCCTTGACTTAGCAAGGCTTTTAGCAAGCCATAACACAAATAAAACTCTAAAAACTGTATAGAAACTTTAAGAAAACCTAAATTATGTTCTACAGCAACTCTCCTCTGAATTTTTCCCTAGCCTTTAAATAGGTCAAGGAATCCTATTATAAGTTGAATTCTCGTTTGGAGGAAATCTCAGGTTTTTAGGCTTCACTTAACTGACGTTTTCAGCCCATTTAACTTTAGAATTATGACTTTTGGTAAACTAAAAAGTTGTAGCCCTATAAGTTAGCTTTCCATCCCAATTTGAATCATATCTATTAGACATCTGCGCCAAAAGTTATGTTCCAAATACTAACTGGTGTGCAAGCTGGAATCCTAATCCGAATTGGACTTGGATTAGGTGCAAATTTCCTTTGATTTCTTACTCCAATTGGACTTGAATTTAATTGGGTTGGCCTTCTTTGACTTCATCATGGCCCTTGTAAAATTAAAGTCCATTAGCTTTCTTCTTTGCACAAATCAACTTATTTAATTTCATTATCCTACAAAAGACAAATTTACGGATTAAAATTCAATTAAACACAAAATTGATTATTTAGCATTATTCCAAAATCAACTATAAAATGCATGAATTAACTTAAAATAAGTATGATAATGCTTTCTAATAATAATATAAATATGCAAAATGAAGATATTATTAGCTATATTATTTTCTCTACAGATTTCCCGATCCCCTATCCTTGGAAGGTCTCTCACATTATATAGCTCCCTTTAGATGATCTTGGCCCTCCATTTGTTGATCGTTTAGGCCACTACTTGAGTGCTTGTCCCATCAAACACCTTCCCAAACTCCTTGTGAGTTGCGGTAGCCAAGACAGCATTATTCAGGAGTCTTCTCCACATAAATGTAGTCAGAAGGTTTGGTGGGATGCATTAAATGTGGTGGCAACCACCATCCCTTCAGTCATGTTAGGGCTAACCCCTTCTCTGAAGCTCTTTCTTTACTATATGACCTCCTCTAGTAACATGCCACTGACGTGACCTTATTGTCCGAGGGTGTGACCTCTTCAACACGATAATGGCCCCCTCGGCCACGGGTATGACACGTGGCACTATTACCTTATTTACTCCATTTGTTGATCGTCTAGGCCACTACTTGAGTGCTTGTCCCATCAAACATCTTCCCAAACCCCTTGTGAGTTGCAGTAGCCAAGGCAGCACTATTCAGGAGTCTTCTCCACATAAATGTAGTCAAAAGGTTTGGTGGGATGCATTAAATGTGGTGGCAGCCACCATCCCTTCAGTCATGTTAGGGCTAACCCCTTCTCCGAAGCTCTTTCTTTACTATATGACCCCCTCTAGTAATATGCCACTGACGTGACCTTATTGTCCGAGGGTGTGACCTATTCAACACGATAATGGCCCCCTCGGCCACGGGTATGACACGTGGCACTATTACCTTATTTAAATTCCTGTACCCCACAAAACTAATTATTGAATATAGTCACTCAACCAATTACTTAAATTTGAAAACAATTTATAGGAAAGCAAAAGTACAATTATAGTATTTAGAGAGTTAATGTTTGATTTATGATAAAAAGAAGTGGCAAAGTGTAGATCAAAGACCAAAAGAGTTTGTATTTCAAACAATTGGCAGATTTTGTTATATACCTTTCTATAAATTTATGCTTATAGTACTGTTGGAATAAATAACAGTCACATTAATAAATAATAAAAAAAATGGAAAGAATTGACTAGTAATATATATATATATTCTTAAATGTTTTAAATTGTTCTAATATCACTCACACATACACAATCAAAATGTTTCAAAATGGGCATCATTTAAGATAAATTTCATAGCTACAAAATTCTTTTGTATTGCTTTTTTTATTTTGTTCTGGTTTAGTGACAAAATTATCAAGTTAAGCAAACCATAAACATTATAGAAAAGAAAGCAAAACCATAATATTGTTTATTTGAAGCAATTTACAACATTACTTCTAGCACAAACCATATTTATTGTGTATTGCTGCAATTTACAATATAAGCACATGAAAAATAGTTTGCTGCTTTTGCATTAACTGTTGCCTAAAGCAAAATACTCAGCTATTTTATAAAACAATTTGCGTGTATATAACTAAAAGGCAATTGCGTCCAAACCAAAATTATAAAGTAAAATTAAAGACATCAAAGTAATAAAGCAAAAAATTAAGAGACTGACAGAGAAAAGGGTTGTTTTTTAGAGATTACATACCCACCTTTTAGTGGAAGAATTACCTTACGGCTCAATTTGGGATCTAAAGCACAACTTCGAGAAGAAGATATAACGGTTGAAGCAAATTGGCATCAATGAAGCTAGAAAGGGTAGAGGTATCTAATGAGATTTGGGTTATTATCCAAAGAACTATCACATTGATTTATTTTTCTCAGTGTGCAGCAAGCTCTAAGGGCTATAGATAATATATATATATATATATAGATAATATATATATATATATATATATATATATAGATATAGAAAGGGTAGAGGTATCTAATGAGATTTGGGTTATTATCCAAAGAACTATTACATTGATTTATTTTTCTCAGTGTGCAGCAAGCTCTAAGGGCTATAGATAATATATATATATATATATATATATATATATATATATTGATTTAAAAAGAAATATATTAGTGTGCATCAAATTTAAAGGGGAATTGAAGAGTTAAGAAAGAGAAAGAGGTGAATTGGATTTTGCTAAAGCAATAAGTAATGTGCATCTTTCCAATTTCTAAAAGGACTTTGGAATTTATTGATAGGCCAAAACCGTATTAACCCCTTGTGATGAATTAACCAATTAATTTAGCCAAGTGAATTAATTAAGTTAATTAACATGCAAACGCGTGATAGCACAAACAAATCACCAATTAACTGTTTATCCAAAAAATCACCAATTAACTAAAGTATGCAGCAGAAAATAAATAACACGGTGATTTGTTTACAAATGAGAAATCCTTAACGGCAAAAACCCTACCGGGTGATTTTCAAGTCACCACTTCCAAAACTCCACTATTATAACAACAAGCGATTATAAGTAAAGGAATCTCAGTACCTTATACTAACCTATAGTTGAACCCTTACCCTAATACCCAATTGAACTTGTTCTGTAGTGACAGTTCTTCCTTTTGATGCACAGCTCCCAAGTGCGTGACTAACCAATTGCGCGGATCCCAGTACGCGACTTCAATTACCAACTAGAGAAGGTTGTTGATTGCAAAGTTCTTCAATTCATCCCAACGATAAAGATTAAGAAGATGCTTGGTTACAAAACTCAATGGTGCACATACACAGCAACTTCTTCACAAGAATGATGAACTAGGGCTAAACTTTGTCTCCGGTCACAATTTGCTTGAACAAACTTTTCTCAACGCTTGTGCAACTTATGACCTCTTTGACAGCCCTTAAAACAATCCTTTTATATGTCTAGGGTTAGAAGAAAAGAAGGCCCAAAGACACATTTACGGATTCCAAGAAAACATAACAGAATTTCTATTTCTTTAAACCTCGACAGCTTCAGGTGTCTAGCACACTAGGCTGAAACAGCTTTCTTAAGCTCGATAGATGCAACTATCGAGCTAGCTGTCGAGTTTTAATGAATTTGCACTTTTCAGCTTATTTCTTGGACAAACTTAATGACTTCAACACTTGATCTTGAAACCTCGTTTCTTGAAATATTAAAAACATTTTAGATCTACCTAATTACAAGTAAAGTGTGTTTTGTCAAAGGATTAGCCAATTATATAAAATATTGACATATGTTCCTAACAAGTGAATCACATATGTCCTAACATTTATTTTTCAAGTGAAGGTGATTTGGAAGGTCAAATGCAATAATTGGTTTAATAGAGCTCAAATAGAGTGTCACATGGCAATACCTCATGCTCTCCCGCATGAGGTATCTGCTTTTAAATATATATTGATGATCGATTGATTTTTCAACATATTATTACACTTTCTCTAACATTTCCCCCTCTCTCTACCTTTTCATCTCTCTACTATTTTTTACCTTAATGTTAATCTTTCTCTATCCCTCTATCTTCCTGTATTTTGGTTGTTCTTATTCCTATCATCTTATTATAAATTTTCTATTCTCTCTTTTATTCTATACATAGTTTTCCCACATAAAAACTACTCTCTCTCTCTCTCTCTCTCTCTCTCTCTCTCTCTCAATTTGTTTCATTTTTTGGTGGATTTTTATTTTTATTGCATCTCTACTTTTGGTTGATGAATTTTTCTATTTTTCAGAAGTCTACTTTGGGTTAATACAATTTAGTTTTGAGTTTTAAAGTTGTATTTTCTTTTTTCTTTCTTTTTTACATTTCGATGATGTTCAACCTATATTTTATGCTGAAGGTGAGACGCAGAGTGGGAAGATAACACAAAGAAGATGATTGCTTGGTGATCCACAATTCCTAAGGAAACATAATTATTTGAAGATTAGCTTTACCACAACATCTTCAATTCTAGTTTCAAGGTGCTTAGCATGTTGTATCCTATGACTAATTGAAGAAAATCAAGTGGATGTGCAGCCGGTATATGTTGGCTACCATAAATTTTAACAGAAAGAGAGAGATAATAAGACCTCAAATTCTTAATGTCAAAATTTATTCTCCCTCATAAAAAATTGTGTAGTTAGCAATAAATTTTCGGGGTAATTACATAATAACATAAATTTAAATACGTTGTATTTGGTGTTTATCTAACTATTAAAAAATAATTCATTCATAAGTTGAATTTTCAACCTAAAGAAGAAAAAAATTGGAAAACGAGTTGTTTATTAAAAAATATGTATATTAAAAAAAAGTAAATGACAAAGTTTGGCAACAAATTTTGTTATAGTCTAAAACTACAACTTTATTTAATATCTTTTTATTGGATGTGAAATTTGACAAATCTACTGTTAGATTATATTTTCTTTTTATATTCTCCATATATGCTAAAATTTCAAAAAATCAAATATCAATAGTTATATTATTAATCAAATATTTAAATTTTTAAGTTTTTATAATCTAAAATTATGCTTAAAAAATAAGTTTACCGATCGAATAGTAAATAAAATCTTATTAAAATTTTACAGGTACTTTAATAACATAAAAAACATGTAATTCATCTATTAAATTTTTAAAATATATAGCTATGTTAATTTTTTTAGTGGAAGTTATAGACTTAGGCTATTACTAAGTTTGTAACCAAGTTTTGTTCAAAAGTAAATATAATGAATATGCTATCGTATTGTAGGCTTTTTAAGGTTAAGATTTTCATTTAATATATACATAAATGAATTTTAATATTTTATATTGGCCTTAACTTTTTTTTTTTTTTTTTGACATCTATATTGGCCTTAACTTTTAATTACTGTGTATATGTTCAAGCGCAGGTACATATATGATTATAAATTTTGCCTCTTAAAGTTCAATCTTGGCTTTGCTACTGTTTCCTTTCATGTAATTATCTCTGGTTTGTGACTAGGAAACAAAATAACATAATCTTTGTTTTTCTTTAGTTTATAACTTGAAAGCTAGTCATGTGATTACCACTTTTTATTTTATGAGAACAATGTAATTATTATTATTATAAATTTTTTTTTTTGGAGAAAAAGAACAATGTAATTATGAATAATAAATTTAATAAAGATGTATTTTTTTGGGTTTCTTGATTTTTCCCATAACTAATCAAGTCGCAATTCTATCATAAATCAGTCAATCTAAGAGGATAAACATCGTCACATAGGCCTCTATTCCCTCAAGGGGTATATATACCAGAATATTGCTAGTCCCGTCGGATCACGGTTCTTACATTAGCCTACATGTTAATGTGGAAGTACAAATCAAGCCTGTTATATTGATTCAGTTTATTTAAGCTTGTCATTTGGTTGAGTATATCTCTACCATTTACTTATCTCCATATCTTGATGTACTTTTGGATTTTCTAATTCTCTTTCCCTCCTTTTCTACCCGCATGATATGCAAAGCTCACATTTGAGCCCACAGGTGACAGTGAAAGCTAAAGCATATGCCTCGAGGCAAGAAGTATAGGTTACGTATACAAATTTATTTATTGTGTTTATGTTGAACTTATGGGACTCTCTTATCATTATTTATTAATAAAGTAAACATGTACAATCATGAAGTACGAAATTCAATTTCATGTAAATATTGCATATGATATCATCCATATGGGAGTAATGGAAGTACTCTTTGAACAAATGAGAATTTATGATACCTTTGATTGTGAAATAAAAAGACAATAAGGGTGCCAATTTAACAGAACAGCTTATCTAGCTCTCATATAGTAAAAGTGTCCACAAATAGAAAGTTGACAGCACCGCGTAAGTCTCTTTTGGCAAAGGGCATATATAGTCGGTGGCTTTTGTTATCTCATATACCTTTTATTTTTCTGATGGTCTAGAAATATGACTATCCAGACTTTTCCACTAGAGAAACCAAACCATTGCTTGAAACATACGCACCTATATTTTTCAGCTATATTATCATGTGTTAGATTTCTTCTTCACTCTCATATGTATTCCATAGGAGCTGATGTTCTCTCCAAAGAAGCCAACAATGAATTCAACGCATGATAGGCAAATTTGTGTTCAAGGAGACACTGGGCTTGTTCTTACCACTGATCCAAAGCCTCGTCTCCGATGGACTGCTGAGCTTCATGAGCGATTTGTCGATGCTGTTACTCAGCTTGGAGGACCAGATAGTACTTAACCTTTTTCCACTTTGTCCACAACCATTTTCTCATGCTAACAAACAGAACTAGTAGCAATTTATCAATATTGTTTATTTTTGAGTTTCAATTTGCTTTCTCTCATCATTTTAACATTGTGCTCTATGTGTTCTTTCCCTCTTCTCTATCTGGATCTACAGAGGCCACACCAAAGACCATCATGAAAGTTATGGGTGTCAAGGGTCTCACACTTTACCACCTGAAGAGCCATCTTCAGGTACTCTATTAATATAAGTTATACATCTTTTGTTTTTATTTCTTCTCTATATGTAGTTTTCCATGTCAAGGTCTTTAATTTAGCTCATCCTCCAATTTCAATTAAATAGAAATTCAGGCTTGGGAAGCAGCCGCATAAGGATCTTAATGATCAGGCAGTTAGGGATGGTGAGAACGATTTCCCTCTTTTATTTGTTTGTAATTTTTTCCCCCTTTATTTTGTTCCAACTATTTCTTCAGGATAGACTACCAAGTAAGTTCCTATTTTTGGATAAAATTTCTTTGGCAGCTTCAGCATCAGAATTTCAGAGGGATGGTGCTGCTACATCCAGGATAATGGGTCACCACTTCAATGAGTATATGTGACTAACTTAATCTGTTCATCTTTTATCTCTGCTTGTATCCTTGTTTCTGCTATTCTTTCATTTGAATTTTAAAGTGGTTTTAATTAGTGTGAATTGATGAGACCTTGCCCATTTTTTTTTTTTTTTTTTTCCATTTATAAGAAAACCACCCTCCATTGTTCCCATGATCTTACCTTTGTTTTCTAGATGTTTTTGTTCGTTCATGCTAGTTTCAATAACTTCCCAATGCATTGATAATTTGTATTTTAACAAAGGTAAATATTCTCTCACACTGTTGTTTACATACACTTACATATAATAACCACAATTGTATGCGTTGATGTACACATTTTATAATGCAAAAAGGTATGTTAACATTTAAAATATTATAAGTGTAAGGGTACAAAAGATAAGAAATAAGTTGTGAAAGATAATCATTTTCCGTTTTATTATACTTTAAAAGTACTTTATCTTTATATGATCTTTGTTAAAATGGTGCTTGCTTCTACAGTTTTCATTATACTTCTGATTATATGATGTTATTATCTTGACAATGAATGATGCACAAGTCTCAGTTTTAGACCTTGCAAGTTGAAGAATAGAAATCCTCAACAATTTTGGGTGCTCCTCCATATTCTATGTTTCATCAATCACTACTTGTCATGAGTTTGATTTTTTTTTTTTTTTTTTCTTTTTCTATATTAAATACAGATTATTTAAAAGGAAAGATAAAAAAATATGTGGCAAGTTTTGATGTTTAGAGCACAAAATAGGACATGATTTTTTATGCTCTACTGGGATACTTCAATTAACAATTCCATGTCCCAACTTAATGGAAGTTTTGGAAAGCATTGACTTCTTAGAAAGGTTTAATTAGACTGATTAGTGGGTTTAATTAAACCAATTAGTGGAGAAATTACTTAATCTTAAATGGATGGAACTCACACGTATTTTAACTTTAAACATGTGACAATATGCATCTAAGGTCAAAACAATAAAGTTGGGCCACATATATTACAATATTAACAATAACCAAGTTTTAATCCCACAATGTTGGTGTTGATTGTGAATTATCAACAAACTAGTTAAGATTAATCATATGTATTACTTTTTCATAATTGTATTTTATCTGAAATCATTACTTTGTTATTTGACTACTATTAATATTAATCTTTCTTTTTACCTTCTTTTTTTGTTCCATTAACTTGAATCAACATATTCTTTCTCGGTGTTGCATCTTTAGCCCCCTTGCACAAAAATCTCAAACTACTATCCTTCATATTTTCATCAACAGGAGTTACCTTTATCTTTTAGCAAATTTTCTCGGTTTGTATTAGGATTCTTTATATTTCTTCATTCAAATTACTAATACAAATCTAAAGATGTATCTAGCGTCACGTCATTAAAAAAAATATATAAATAACATAAGGCTTTGTACACTCCCATTTCAAATCTTATATTTCTATGTATTTTCACTTAACTGTTTTTATATTCACATTTCAATTATATTGATTTTAGTCGACTATGGCTAAGTTTTATTTATGAATGTATTACTTCTTAACATTTATTACCATGGAGCATAACTGGACTTGCGGCAATTTTATATGATACAGTGGATTTTAAATATTCTTGCAGAAACATACACCATACTGAAGCGCTTAGAACACAGATGGAAGTACGAAGGAGATTGAATGAGCAGCTAGAGGTAATACAAACGAAAAGAAAATATTTAAAACCAACTCGTTTTATAGCACAGTTTCCATTAGCTCTGAAGATCAAAGAGAATTATTTTATATTTTAGGCCCATTACATATATGTGTTGTGGAAAAAGGTACAGAAACACCTCCAGATGAGGATTGGTGCACAGGAAAAATATATGGAAACAATACTGGACAAAGCTTGCCGAACACTTGCTGGGGAAAATGTGAACAGCCAAGGTTATAAGCTTGTTGGTTATCGAGGAATTGATGAGATTGGCAATATGAGAGATTTTGGTTTCTCATTGAACTTGCCACCAATAGAAGATTTGCACGTAAATGAAGACAACTCTCGTTGTGGATTTCAGATACAAGAAACTGGAGTTGCAGTAGAACGTCTTCACTTGGAAGATGATGCTTTAAAATTAGGTGGCCAGCTTCAAATGGCTTTGACTAATGATGACAGCTCAACCATGAATTTCATGCCCAGAAGCTCACAATCACAATGTTCATACAATTCGCCCCTCAATTTATGAGGGAAAAGTAACATAAAATACTACTTCTTTAAAGCTCTAAAGCCTCTTGCAGTACATGCATCTTGCCACTTTTATTATACCAATGTAGCTTTTTGTGTATCATATTAGTTCCTAGAGGCTATGCTTACAGCTTCCTAATTGAGAAATTTGCTAAACGGGGAACCTTTGACCATTTATTAATATATCCCATCGTTTACTAATTCATGTACACACATTTATAAGCATTCGGGTTTGGGTTTCTTTCAAGTACGCAATGAGATGATATGAAGTAGGTTAGAAATCTGCAGGTGGTGGAAATACTGTAAGTTGAAATTGGTCTTATCTTTTATATATGTACTTCCTTTTATTATATGATAGCTTCATTCATATTCAAAAGCCATATAGAAACATGGGAAAGATACAAATGTCATACGACAGCCCCTACATTTTTGTGACTGGATACTTCATCTTTTTCTCATAGAATAGTCAGATCTTAATTCTAAGTCTTGTAATCAACTGCATGACATATTAAATATAAACATAACATGAAATAATAATAAAGATATTTATTTATTATGTTAATGAAGAGATATCAGATACTGGTTACGTTTGTTATCAGGTCTATAATGTCTTTATAATAAAATTGATGGTAACTTTAATTTGTTTTTCTATTTCGGAATGCTCTCCCTTCCAAAAATAAAAGAATAAAAAATAACTAGAAAGAGGTAATAATGCTGTCATAGTTCAATATCTTAGTCAATGCTCAACTGATTTAGAACCAACTCATTGCTGATCGAATGGGAAAACATTGACCATATGATTGGAGTTCAATGCCACAAAGTTAAAAGAGGTAGCCAGCCTCTTTTCAGCAGAATCAGCTCCCAAGCTAAATTATCTTATAATCAAAATGGCTAAGACATAGAGGGTCCTCCATTTTCAGAGGAGGCTGCTAACCATGAATTAAGTAATTACTATAGAAGTATATCCATACATGTAAGGAGATATTGTGTAGATAACTATAATTTTCTCCTTTTCTTTAATAAAGACTAGTGTCCGTAATTGGAAAGGAAACGAATTTACAAGTATTCATCGGCATGTTGGTTCTCAAGTAGGACCTGTACAATGATGAGAACTTACTTTGATGAGGGAAAGAAAAAAAAAACGAATGCTTTCTTATTCTAGCTCTACCTACTTTGGCTAGATAACAAATTTTGTGAAGAAAAGTTGGTGGTGCACAGCAGATATCTTTATTGGTTGCCGAGAAGATGAATGAGACACAAGAAGGAAAGAAAGCATTTCCCGATAAAAGTAAATATATTATAAGAAATTGCATGAGAGCGAAAAAGGAAGAAGGTTCCAATCTTATGTGGGCCAAGCATGGGCTAGAGGCTACAGCAGGAAAACCTTTCATCCCCACTACTGCTTTTGTTAATCAGTGTCCATGAAGCATTAAGCTATCATAAGACAGAGGCTAGCTTTATATATATTCGACTTAGCAGCTCAATTAAAATATATAATTTCCAATAATGGGAAATCTGATTCTCATTCGGTTACAAATACTAATTATTTTGAGTTTTTTTTTTTAAATATTTCACCAACAAATCCAATTCAAGTGCGTGTGTAAGAATCCTTTGTTTTTTATTATTATGAGTGAAAAATTTATTTAGTCCTCTATGGTACCCACTTCGGTTTACTTTTGTGTTTTATAGTAGATTATTTAGCCTTTTAAAGATATTTGGACTCTATCTTTGATAGTGTTCTTTCATGGTTCAAACCCTACTTAATTAGTTAAAGTAGCTACGTTGAGTCCATTATTATGGATTGGCAAACTGTGAACAAAACGTGTCAAATGTAAGTCTTATAATTTTAGTTCAAGTCAAACTAGAAGTCAAGACTGAAGTCCAAGACCAATCAAGGAAGACTGAAGTTTTTGAATTCTCGACAACTCCTTCAATTGATCGAGAATTATAATGGTTTGATCGACCAAGCTTAAATTTAAATTGATTGAGAATCATGCCAATTTTTTGTTTTGAAGCTCATCCAACTATCCAAGCTGGGGCTTTCGTGCCACTAAAGGAAGACTATAAAGGAATACTTAAAGAATGTGAGAAAATACTTTTATAGAGCTGTGCTTTTGCATCTAGGGTTGTTTGAAACCAATAATCCGGAAATCACGATCAAAGAACTAAAGATCCAATGATTCTAAAGTTGTTGCCCTATTCATAAGAACAAGAAATTTGAACCAAACCTTCACTTGGGTACTTGAAGTGAAGAACAAGAGTTTCACGTGCTACAAGAGTTGATTAACAATTAAAGAGATCGTGGATTTGGAGTAGTGTTTTGTAACATCAATAAGTACTACTAAGTTGTAGATAACTAAATAGAGTTATTTAGTTTGTAAAAACTTTAATTCAATTAGTGGATTCGTTTTTGCTCCTGGGATCTGTAAGTTTAAGTCCTTGTAGTGGTTTTTTTTTTTTTTTTTTTCATTGGTTTTTTCCTACATCACCATAATGGTAATCTATTTATTTCTGTTATTGTGTATTTATTTGCACAATACTAGTGATGTGTGTTGTTCAATTTAACCTAAGTTGGATCATAATTGAACTAATTAATCACTTTGGCTTAAAGTTGATTAACATCCATATCTGGGATTTAAACATTCTAAAAGGCCACATTATCCAGTTAAATAAATACAATTATTTTAAATTAAATTAAAAAGATAAAATTATCTACATGGAATAATTGTGTTTACATACGAACATAATTAGAATTAGTCAACCAAGAATAGTCAATCTGTCAACCAAAATTAAATTAATCTTTTTAGGGAAATTTAAGATAATTCTATGAATGCACGCCTATGGTAAGATCATGCATCACCAATCAAATTTAAGCATTGATGAAACAATGATCTGAAAACTATTTTGAACACATGACATAGACCAATTTGTTGAAATTGTAATAAGACCATTAGGAATATGGAATTTATGACTAGGGTAGTTTTTTTGAATTTTTCACTTGTCAAAATCACCATTCTACCCATAATTATTAAAAAGTGAAAAATAATGAAAATAAAAGAAATAAAGGGGTTGCCACTGGGGCTTGTAGCCTAGTGGCACTCGATTTCGCTGTATACCTTTAGCTCGAGGTTTCTGTCCCCCTCATTTACCCAACCAAAAAAAAAAAAAAAGGTTGCAAGATTGGGCCTTTTTTTGCCAAGTATTCAATTTTTGTAAAAATAATTACTAAATAGTCTTAGGGTCTGTTTGGATAGAACTTATTTTGCTGAAACTGAAAACTGAAAACACTGTAGCAAAATAATTTTTAAATGTGTGAATAGTATCGTGGGACCTATTTTTAATGAAAAAGTTGTTGAAAAGTGTAATTTGTGGGACCCGTGAACAGTGCACGTACGGATGCACTATTCACTGCTGACTTAGTCAAAAGGTGCGGCTGAAGCAAAAAAAGAAAACTGAAAATGCGTGAAAACATAAAACACAACCGTGGACGCAGATCCAAACCACACCTTAGTTTGAAATTATTTAGTTATATAGCCCTTTTTGGAACTCAAATTTGCTAAACTCAAGTTTCAAGCAAATAGGCACTCTCATGAATCGTCTACTATGGTATTTTAAAATAAAATATCCCACATGAAAATAAAGTTTAGTAAACTTATTGAGTTCCATCAAACACTTAATTTAAGTGAAAACCCTCTAAATAACTTCAGACAGAAATTTTTCAGTAATATCTTTTACAAAAACTAGATATTTGGCATAATTAAAAAGCCCAAGATTGGGCATCCATAGATATCAAACAAAATTCTTCCTCAGCTATACCTTAGGATTTCCTAGCATGAGCTCGTCTAGTTGAATGAGATTTGCCACCTCTTGGAAGCCCTGCTAAGACAACTCATATCTCCCCTAATGTCCTCTATACCAAGGTTGGCTCAAAGCACAGTTTGCAATTTTTCCTCTCTACCTAATTTATCCATCCTTTGGAAATGAAACTTAGCCAAGGCCTCCATTTGTTATTTAGGTCAAAGTACTCAATATAATTAATAACTACAAGAAAAAATACTTAATACAATGAAAAATTTCGTTGCAAAAGTTCTAACAACTAATGTCGTTGTAATAAGGTGTTATTGCAACGACAAAAAAGTCGATGCAAGTCGCTGTAATAAACTCCAAGGCGATAGGTTTATGCAACACTAGATTTTCATTGCAATAGATTCCACATATTGCAACGATTTACTTTGAAAATCTTATTGCAATAGGTTGGTTTTTTTATTAAAAAAATTAATTAAATAAATCATTTTTTTAATAATAATTTTTTTCATTAACCTGTTTTGCAATTCAAAAACCATATTTAGGAACTATACTAACAAATTAAAGATATGTATAAAAAAATGAAAAATTCGAAATACTTTATTTCAATACATATGTCAAAAAACACAAATATATACACAAGTTGTTGAGTTTACATTCAAATACATAGTTTCAAAAAGTATGCAAAAATCAATACAACATGAAAGAATAGTTTTTTTCCCGAAAGTGTTATCCAAGCATGCTTCACGACCATTTCATTGACTTTCCACCTATTTTGGAAAAAAAAGAAAAAAGAAAATAAGTATAAAGTTGAAAAACATCATATATATATATATATACAACATAATGACACCAATATACACCATCATTGATTCTAAAAATAAATAAATAAAACACATACAAAACAATACTACTTGAAGACTGTGCAATTAAACCAAAAAAAAAATCAAATTAAAATTTAAAGAGAACTAAAAGATTTCCTGGAAGTTAGAAAGAAAATCTTTAAACTGAGAAAGAATCTCTCCAAGGAGACTATGAATGAAGAGAAATTGAAATTTGAGAGAGAAATTTTAGAGTTAGTAGATATGAGAGTGAGATGGAAATTTGAGAGATAAGTTTTGTAGTTAGAAGATAAATTTGAATTTTGATATACGCTTACGAGAAAGAGGGAAAGTGAAATGAGGAGAAAAAGAAGAAGAAAGAAGATAAAGGCGTGGGGAGAGAGAAAGGGAGAGAGGAATTGAGATGAGAAAAACATGGAGATAAATGTGAGTGAGAGAAAGAGGGAAACTAAGATGAAAAAAAAAAAAGGGTAGGCGTGAGAGAGGGAGAATTTCAAAGAAAAAAATTAAAAGCAAAAAAATAGGAGATAAAGGTGGGTGACATAAACTAAGATGAAAAAAAAAAGGAGAGAGAGAGAGAGAGAGAGAGGCGTGGGTGTGAGTTAAATTTGAGATGGGAAAAAATAGTAATATAGATGTGGTGAGAAAATTGGGAAATTGAGATGAGAAAAAAAAAAAAAGGAAGACATGCGTGGGTGAGAGAAATATTGAGATGAGAAAAAAAAATGGGTATAGACATGGGTGAGAGAGGAAATTAATGAAAAAAAAAAATAGCGTCAATTTCCCAAATTTTCCAACTACTCAATTACTCACCTCTATTACATCAACAAAATTTGATGTGAAATAAAGATTTAATTGCAACAGTATAGTTCAATGTGAAATAAAAGATTACCTATTGCAACAACATATCTTAATGTAAAATAAAAGTTACATATTACAACAACACATTTCAAATAAATATAATAATTATTGCTACAATCTCATATTGATGTAATAAATTTAAGTTACTATTACAACAAAAAACAACCTAGAGATGTAATAGTATATATATTACATACATTATTTTTTTATTACAATAATACTTGTTATATTATGTCTTTTTTCTTGTAGTCTAATGGTGTCGTGGTCATGGTGGAAGCAGCAATACTTACTTCTCAAGCTTTTCTTGATCAACTTTAGTAGCTCTTTTGGCGTTTAAGTAAGGTATAATTTTAGGGCAATGTCTACATAAATACTTGTTCCAATGACCAATTAAATAGGTGTAATTTATGTACTTGAAGCTTCACAGGTTTGTCCTCCTAAGGTGAAAGTTTATTCTTCGAATCTTTTCATTTAGGCTCTAGTGCCTGAGTAGCAAAATCTACCTTTCATTTCCTCTTTTCAATCATGACATTCTATTTTATCCAACTTCCTTATTGCTACTATGGCATCTTCGATGTTCATGTATTTCTTAACCCTTGGAAGGCGTTCCTTCATTATTTCTTAACCCTAAAATAACACATTCTTGTTCACTTCCTTCACTTGGAGCATCTCATTTTGAACGATCTATGTACTTTTTCAGCAATTTTACAAATTCTTGGTGGAGGTTTAGGAGGTACTTGGTAGGCTTTTGGTAGCATCTTCCTTCCATGAAATGGTTGAAAAAATGTTTGTTGAGGTCGACAAACAAAGTACCAAAGATTTATGCATTTCAAGGTAGTCGAGTAGGGTCTTTTATGAAAGAAGTAACATATTCTAGAGAGAGTTTTGAGAGAGTCCAATAATTGGATCTTTGTATATTATTCACACCACAATAATGATTACAGAGTTTAGATATTTATAAAATGATTAAGCTAACCACATTTAACAAACCAGCGGGAATTAAGCTAATGTAACTAACCTTCTAATGGACCAATTGCATTTGTATAAGTGACCACTAATCTCAACTAATTCATCCACTAACAATGTATATTAAACTACACGTAGCTTTACAAGACTTAATCAAAACTACATGTCATTCTGGTTCGTTGTATATCAATCTATTATTCTTTCTTCTGCTCTTTGCCTTTTGTCTTAACATCCCCCCTCAAACTAAGGGGAGGAACTCCCATGAGTTTGGTAACAAGAAGATGAAACTGAGGAGAAGGAAGGGACTTAGTGAAAATATCAGCTAACTGATCCAAAGTAGAAATGTACTTAACCACCATGTCTCTATTCAAAATTTTCTCCCTAAAAAAGTTATAATCAACTTTTATATGCTTAGTTCTGGCATGGAAAATAGGATTAGAAGCAAGAGCAAGAATAGAAACATTATCACACCACAAAATAGGAGGATGATACAAGTAAACCCCAAGATCCTTAAGCAACATTCTCAACCAATAAAGCTCAGCAATAGTGATGGCTAGAGACCTATACTCAACCTCTGTGGAAGATCTAGCAATGATGCGCTGCTTTTTGACAAACCAGGTTGTTTGTTTTTAGACCCCTTAAAACTACAACCAGATTAACCTATGTAATTAGCCAAGCGATTAACTTAGTCAAATTAACAAATCTAGGTTAACACAAATATATAATATCATGCAAAGCAGCGGAAATATAAATAACACAATGATATGATGACCCAGGAAACCACACGGTAAAAACCTAGGGAGGATTTAACCTAGCAATCCTCAAGGTAAACCTGAATCCACTATGAATGAATCAAAGTTTTACAATAGGACTTAAACCACTAACATCCTATTGCTACCCACCAGTAGAAACTTACTGACACGACCACGTGCAAGCTCCAAGACCACAGACTCCTTCTTTCTTGGATTCTGCAGCAAACGTAAGCACACCCGCTTGTGTATCTATAAGTTCTTTAGTGCAGCAACTGATTGATCATCAAGTTCTTGAATGAATCTCCTCTTGATAATCCTAAACTTGTGTAAAGGAAAACTCCTTACAGATCTCACAAGAGATTTACACAAACCGCAATATGAGTAACCTCTAAAATGTGGCTAAGGTTTGTCTTATATACCTGGGGCAAAAACATAAAACCCTAAACGTTTTAAATGAGCTAGGGCTGAGTTGGAATTCTGCAGAAAAAAACATTCTGCTCGAGATTCGATCGATCGAGCCTGTCCTTCAATTGTTCGAGCCAAGATGAAAGTCACTAATACTTCTGCAGCCACTCAATTCCAACTTTACATACAAAACACACACTTTAAGTGAGTCTAAACAAGACTAACACTTGTTTTGATCATGGTTTTCCAACATTACACATTGGAGTTCTAAATACATTAATTTCTAAGTCTTTAGAACCTAACAAACTCCCCCTTTGGCAATCCATGACAAAACACAACTAAAAGCTCAAACTTTACAAAGAAAAAGCCCTTTACAAACAAAATGCTCATTACAACAAATTTAATCCTAACTACTATCCATCAGTTGCAAGTGTAGACAGCAGTTCAATTGAATCAACCTGTATTTTTCCTGAAACACTAAACAAGATGCATAAAAGCATGTGTGGAAAATACAAATAAACAAAATAAATTTTTTATTTCAGAAAACACAAAATAAAGACATATATCAATAAATAACATCATGAATATAAATCAAAAAGCAATAAAACAAGAAACATATGAAACAATAAATGTATGTCCCCTTAAAATGAATAGCCCATCAAGAATACATCAAGAGCCAAAAAGGTAAATACAAAGTGAAGCACCTAGATACAATCTAATCTCCACAAGCTCTAGTGACCAAAAAAATCTCCCCCTGAAAACAAAAACCTCTACAAGTGTCTCAAATCCTAAATGTACTCCCTCTTTTTATGACGGAATGCCAAAGGGCAATCAAAATCCATCATCAAAAGGAGGTAGCGGTGAGGATCGTCGAAACTGTGCCAACTCTGTGCACAAGCCACAGATCCTATCAAGCACGTCCACCAAAATCTGTCCATGAGCCGCCTGAACGGTTAAGACATGATCCAATGTACGTCGAATGTCCGAATCATCCGAAGTAGGCGATGAAGGAACATCAGCATCAGCAGCACTAACACTAGACGCCTCAACAATATCAACACCTATAGAAAAGGGAGGAAGGGGTACAATACTAGAAGACTCACCTCTAGGACGCATAGAGCCAACTCTCAAGTGAGTAGCCCTCTGCCTAAGGAAGGTGGCACCTATGGGAGCTATAACATGAATGGGCTCACTAGCAGGGAAATCAACTAAATCGAGAAACAACAAAATCCTATGAATGAAAATAGGATGAATAAGATAATGAGCGACAGCAGAACTCCTATGAACTTCGTTCAAAGAACGAAGAAACAAATGAGGAAAACTAATAAATGCACCAGAAACAAGAGCGTACAGAAACACACATCACTCAAGAAGGATGGTGTGGAGATGAGAGATAGGCCATAAAGAATGACACGCTATCCTAAAGAAAAGATAGGTAGTTTCAGTAAGCTCAGCAGATGTGATCCGAGGATTAGAACCACACTGGATAGAATACCCAGTGATGTATGACATAACGTTATCAAGGGGTGGAGACTCCTTATAAGGATAGACAGGCTCCCTAACGATCGGAACCCCAAGAGCATCAGCCACTACCCTAGGGGTAATGGTAAACTCAACACCTCATATCCAACTCCTAACAAGGGTGTTGGAATCATAGATGTGGCAAGAGAGGTTTGAGAAGAACTCTCTAATCAGGGTGGTCGGGGGTGGATGATCTACCCCCAACAAAAACAACTAGCCTCTACTCTCAAAGTTTGCCCTAATGGCAGGATCAACATCATCTAACACAACAGAACGCTCAGCCCAAATCTTTCTCTTACAGTTCAGTTTCTCAAAAACCTCTCTGCTTCTGTCATTCCTAAACAGCTCACTCCTAAAGGGAGACATAGAGGAAAGGGAGGGTGTCCTATTGGCTCTAGTCCTCCTAGGCATGGTGCTAGGATAAGGACAAAGACACAAAGCAGAACATAATAAGAAAACAAAAAGAAAAAACCAAGGGCAGACTACAAGTTAGCACAAAAAAAAAATAGAACAAAAATCTATATGATGTATGAACAGTTAAATGTCATGATGCATGCTCTAATGTAATGAAATTAAGTTCAATTTAAGTTCAAAATCACAAAATTGGCTTGAGCATAGAGTTTCTAACAAAAAACCCCAAAACTTTTAAAGAACCACTTGTTCAATTTGAAAAAATTGATCAATTGATCATCACACTCAATAGAATACAGTTTATAATGATCCAATACATCAATCCAACAAGCCAATTTTATCAATTTGAACTTAATTGAACAAAATCCCCAATTCGGATACATACAAGCCCTAGAAATTTCAATTTCTCAAAATTCACCAAATTAATCAAATTAAACCATCAAGATCAAGTTCATAACATCCAAGAACAAAAACCCATTGATCAATTTCAAAAAATATGACTTGAATCATCAAAAATCCCAAATTTGCATAGATTCGAAAATTTACCCCAAAACCATGAATTTATGCATGAAAACATGAAATAAAATGCAAAATGAAGGGTAAAAAGGACATACCGGCCTTGGGAGAGGAAAACCTTGCAAAAAGAATGATCGAAAATGACAAAAAAAAAATGAGATTGAGTCTTGTCTGAGTCGTATGGAGAGAGAAAAGTTAAAAAACTTTTTAAGAAGTGTTTGACTCAACTAAAAATCTATTTTTAAAAAATGTCTCATACGATTTTTGATTGATCGAAATCTTAGGTTCGATCAATCGAAACAGACAGAGGCTTACCTAATTATTTAGAACCAATTTCAATTAATCAAAAAACAACCTCAATCGATCGAAATTCTAGAAAAAACACAGTTTTGAAAAAACAGCCCAGTTTTTGCATAAATTCCTCTAGGCATTGAAAAATATGAGTAAAATGCATAAGTATGAGATGCAAAGTTTTTCAAAAACACAAGTTTTAAACCCAGTTTTCCCAAAATTAAGATTTGCAAACGTTCTTCATAAATTCTCAAGCATCAAATCTGTTTTGCATAAAAACTCAAAGTATTTGCAAACTTGGTTGGTTAGACCAAAGACACACACAATTACATGTATAATGTTTAGCAAAGAGTAACTTGTGTAGTGTGTGAAACTAGCAAAAGCTTGAGATACATGTAAGGTGATATGTGAATAGCAATTAAGCACAAAGTCTACAAAATTCATCACATAGGATTTGAAAGAGACTATCACCTAAAGAATTACATCATATAACTTCCACATCTCCTAGAACATAAGCTTGCAATCATGTAAGTTTCTTGATTTTGCCTCATAATATACCCACCAATTTTAATTGTTCAGAAACTTATTAAAAAGTTGGGATAATGTATATACCAATTTTATTTGTTTGATTTAACTTTAAGTCCAATAATGTACACACTAATTTTAGCATTTAAAACCGAGGCTACACCTTATGTTCTTTTTGTGCATGTGCTACACTTTCTCGTGTACAGAATCTTACGATATGTACTAAGGTGTTCATGATTGGCTAGTGAAAATAAATTGACCAACCTTGTTTTCAAAACCAAGAAAATAGTGCAAAACACAATTTGCTTCCTTTTTCTTCCCCCTTTATTTTTTTTTTATTTGGAAAAAAATAAACAAAGACAACCTAGAATGAAGTGCATGAATGTTATGCAATGCAAATCCTACAAACAAAGAAAACAAAAACCAAAGAACAAAGGTCACAAAGAGTATAGCAATGAAGCACAAGGACCATGTCAAAAAGACTCAATTAGATTAAGTCTTTTGCATCCAAAACTTTTTAGATGCACCACGAGCATTGGAGTTCTTATTCACATGAGAATGATTATCAACTCTAGGATTGAAATAAAGGTTTAACGCCTTTACCAATGCACCAATAAGCACCATAGGATCTTGCGCTTGAGGCACAGGTATTTTTGGTTTGTTTGCTCTCTTAGTAGCTTGTGGCTTGTAACAGTTTGGACGAGTGTACCCAGACTTTTCATAAAAATGACAAATCCATATAGGCTTATCATGTGTCTTGTCTTTAGAAGGATTGGAAGCCTTAGGTTTAGACTTATAAAAATCAACCCAAATCTTCCTAGGAGGTGTCACTTCTATCGATTTAGCCTCACTCACAAGGGGTTCAAAAGAAAAAGAAGGAACAAAGTTTGTTGAATGGGGTGCAGACACAGAGATGCTTTCTACAAAACCTAAGCCAGTTTTGTCAGAGGGAGACTTTTGAACACTTAGAATGTGATCAAGTTTGGAGCTTACAGACCTATCAGTTAGTTCTCTAGCAACAGATAATTCAAGTTCCAAATTCTTAACTTTATCAAGCAAAAGCATGTTCTTAGTCTTCACATTATTCAAAAGATCATTAGCATCAAACAGTTTAACAAGCAAAATTTTCTTTTCAACCTCAAGAGAAGCAATTTTCTTTAAGCATAATTCAACATTCATAGCATCCTTTTTAGCAACTTTGCCAAGTTTATTGTAGGCTTCTTATAAATCTGCATTCTTAGAGAGTTCCCCATCAAAAGGGTTCTCTTCAGCAGACACACTTTCATTGACTACTGCAGTAGCAGTGAAAGCAATGAAGTTTCCATCCTCATCACAATCAGATTCATCATCAGAAACTTCATCATCACTAAGGGTTACATCCATAGCCTTACCTTTAATTTCAAGTAAGTAGGACATTCAGATTTCATGTGACCATACCTTTGACATCCAAAACATTGAGGACCCATAGAATTATTAGAAGATTAACCTACTTTTTCTCTAGGTTTTTCAGTGTTGTTAACCTTAGTGAGATCATTCTTCCTAAAATTTCTAGGTTCAATAGTGTTCTTATCTCTTGCCCTTCTGTTGTTGTTTCTAAGAAAATTCCTAAAGTTCTTGGCAAGGTAAGCAATCTTTGTAGCAAAGAGCTCATCATCAAATCCACCAACATCAACATCATCAACTAACTTAAGAGCCATTGATTTGGATTTGCTAGTCTTAAGTAGGTCCAACTCATAAGATTGAAGAAATCCTACAAGTTCATCAACAGGGATGGAGTCCACATCCTTGCTCTCAGTGATGGCAATCACTTTGGGTCTAAAATCTTCAGTCAAAGATCTAAGAATCTTCCTAACAATTTTAGATTGATCATAGACTTCACCCAAGTTGTAAGCAAAATTAACAATATCATTCAGTTTAGCATAGAATTCATCAAAAGATTCATCATCAGACATCCTAATGCTTTCAAATTTAGAAGTTAATTGCTGCAACTTATTTATTTTAATAGCCTTTGTGCCTTCATGCACAGTTTGGAGGATATTCCAAGCAATGTGAGCAACCCCAACATTAGAGATTCTCTTAAATTCCTCCATAGAAACAACGTTAAAAATAGCATTCATAGCTTTGCTATTGAAAGCGGCTACTTATTTTTGAGAAGTTTGCCACTCACTAACAGGAGTAGTGGGTTTCTCCCATCCGTATTCAACGGAGTTTTGACTCTCTCATCAATTGATTTTAGGAATGCTTTCATCCTTACTTTCCAATAAGCATAATTATTCCCATCAAAGTGAGGAGGAATAACAAGAGAATGTTCATGTTCCATGACAACAAGGGTCAAGGGTCAGCTTAGAGATCAAAAGATCAACAACAAGAGAGCTACCTGCTCTGATACCTTTAGACCCCTTAAAACCACAACTAGATTAACCATGTAATTAGCCAAGTGATTAACTTAGTCAAATTAACAAATCTAGGTTAATACAAATATATCATATCATGCAAAGCAGCGGAAATATAAATAACACAATGATATGATGACCCAGGAAACCATACGGTAAAAACCTGGAGAGGATTTAACCTAGCTATCCCAAGGTAAACCTGAATCCACTATGAAAGAATCGAAGTTTTACAATAGGACTTAGACCACTAACATCCTATTGCTACCCACTAGTAGAAACTTACTAACATGACCACATGCAAGCTCCAAGACCACGGACTACTTCTTTCTTGGATTCTGCAACAAATACAAGCACACCCGCTTGTGTATCTTTAAGTTCTTTAGTGCAGCAACTGAATGATCATCAAGTTCTTGAACGAATCTCCTCTTGATAATCCTAAGCTTGTGTAAAGGAAAGCTCCTCACAGATCTCACAAGAGATTTACACAAACCGCAATTCGAGCAACCTCTAAAATGTGGCTAAGGTTTGCCTTATATACCTAGGGCAAAAACATAAAAGCCTAAACATTTTAAATGAGCTAGGGCTGAGATGGAATTCTGCAGAAAAAAACATTCTGCCCGAGATTCGATCGATCGAGCCTGTCCTTTGATTGATCGAGTCAAGCCGGAAGTCACTAATACTTCTGCAACCACTCGATTCCAAATTCACATACAACACACACACTTTGAGTGAGTCTAAACAAGACTAACACTTTTTTTGATCATGAATGCCAACATTACACATTAGAGTTCTAAATACATTAGTTCCTAAGTCTTTAGAACCTAACACAGGTAATAGGGGAACCACCCAAAAACACAACCATACTAGTGATAGATCTTCTATCCACAAGATCCCTAACCCAATCTGTATCACAATAGGTATCAAATAGACCAGTGGCTGTATACTTAATTTGAAGCCCAAGAAGATCCTTAAAAGCAAAAGAAGAACCAAGTTGTCGCACAATCGCAGTAATGAAGGAAGAGTGATTGTCAATGATGATAATATCATCAACGTAGAGAAGTAAGTACACAATAGGAGAAGAATGAATGAAAATGAAAAGATTACAATCAGAACAAGAAACAGAAAGACAAGGTGAAATAGTTGAGTGGTAAAGCTATCAAACATAGTCAATCCAGCCTTAACAATTTTTCTATGTTTTCTTTCAGCCACCCCATTCTGTTGGGGGGTGTAGGTACAGGATAGTTAATGAGCAATATCATGTTCTAGACAAAAAGATTGAAACTTATGGTTAACGAACTCACCACCATTATCAAACCTTTAGGTCTTGATTTTAGTATTGAATTGGTTCTCAACCAGCGACTTAAAATGAACAAATACATTAAACACATCAAACTTATGTTTAAACAAGAAAAACCATGTAAAACAAGTAAAACAAGTAAAATCATCAACAAAGATCACATAGAATCTATGTTCAAGTACATAATCAACAGGAGAAGGGCCCTAAACATTAGTATGAATCATTTCCAAAGGAAAAGTGGTACTAGATACATGTTTTGGAAAAGGAAGTCTGTGCATCTTAGCACTTATATAAGAAACACATTGTTAACATATATCACTAGAAGCAAAAATATGAACAGAAAGAAGATTAGATAAGGTAGAATGCAACATCTTTGAGCATGAATGGCCAAGCCTTTGGTGCCAAATCAAAGCTTGAGAAGAAACAGCAACAAAATAGCTTGAAGTAAGAGTAGGTGCGAATGAAGAGTGGAGAGAAGCAAAAGGAGGAATGGGATAGACACCATCTTTACTCAACCTTTTGTAGAGGACCTTCCCTATAGGTAAATCTTGAATTGAGAATTGATGGGCATCAAAATAACTAAAGGCATTATTTTGGAGACAAAGTTTATGAACTAAAAGTAAGTTTGAAGTTATCTGTGGTACCCTAAGTATGTTATTAAGATTGAAATGGTGAAAAGGAATAAGAAGCTTACCATTACCAATGTGTGTGATAGGTAATTCTTGCCCATTGCCTAATGTAACAGCCTCACCAGTTGTAGGTTGTTGATGAAGAGAAAGCTAAGACAAATCAGGAGTGATATGATCAGATGCACCAGTGTCAGTTAGCCAATTTTGGTTTTAATTGGAGCCAGAAGTTGTAGCCAAGTAACTAGCAACCATTGATACAAGTTTGGCTGGAGGGTGCCTTCCATAATATGAAAAATTCATCCTATGGTAACAATCCAAGGCAGAGTGGCCATTCTTCCCACATATCTGACAGAAAGATCATTGGCCTTGTTGATAATTGGATTTGGATTGAAACTGTGAAGGGAAAATTGCCCTTGACCATTGTAAGATTGGCCAAAAGATTAGGAATTATGACCAAGAAATTAAGGGGAATGACCACTAGAAAATTGGCCATTGTTGTAGCCTCTTCCATTAACACCACAACCACGATTTTACCATTCTTTCCTCTTCCTCTGTTAAAGGATTGATTAAACTGATTAACTGTCATAGCAAAAGAAGAAGTGTCTCGAAGATCAGACATTTTCTTGATTGATCTTTCCTTAGCATTCAAAAGAGTATTTAACTCTTCAAGATTGAGTACATAATTCCTAGTACGTATTGCTAAACAAAATACATCATATTTTGAGGGCAAAGCTTCAAGAGCTAGATGAATAAGCTCTTCTTCATCAACACAGACAACTACAGCTCCAAGTTTATTATGAATTTCTTTAATTCGTTAAAAGAAGGTGTTCATACTCTCTGGACCTTTCTTGAGATTCATCAATTCATTCCTCAAGATAAGAAAGTGAGATCAAGAAACTGAAGCAAATCATTTCTCTAGAATCTTCTAGACTCCTCTATCAATTTTCTCACCAACTGTGAGGGCCAAAATTGACGGAGAAAGAGTAGAATTGATAAAGGTGAACAGTTGCTTGTTCACAATTCCTCCGCTAAATGAACTCTAGATTAGCTTCAGTGATATAGTTCCTTGAGCTATCCTTTAGAAAAGGATCTGGAGCTTCAAGATTATCTTTAATGAAATTGATAATCGAATAAGCTTCCAAGATCACCTTGATTTGGTGCCTCCAAACCAAATAGTTGTTGTAATCTAGCTTCAATGTCATCATGTTTGCCATGTTAGACAAAAGCAGTAGCAAAGGATTAACTCCATGAGTGGAATTTGCAGTGCTTGCAGTGCTCGTGCTTGTGCTTGAGCTCGTAACAGAAGTTGTATTTGTAGAGGATACCATTGTTGGCTCTGATACCATGAAAGAAGTAACAGATTCTAGAGAGAGTTTTGAGAGAGTCCAATAATTTGATCTTTATATATTATTCACACTACAATAATGATTATAGAGTTTAGATATTTATACAAGGATTAAGCTAACCACCTCTAACAAACCAGCGGGAATTAAGCTAATGTAATTAACCTTCTAATGGACCAATTACATTTGTACACATGGCCACTAATCTCAACTAATTCATCCACTAACAATGTATATTAAACTACACGTAGTTTTACAAGACTTAATCTAAACTACATGTCGTTCTGGTGTGCTATATATCAATCTGTTGTTCTTTCTTCTGCACTTTGCCTTCTGTCTTGACATTTTATGCTACCAAAGACTTCTAGCTATGGCATATAAATTTATAGTGCAAGGGGAAAACTATAATTTGTGGTGTGAAAGACAAGTCCATCCACCACTGCTGTGGAATTAGGTGTGGTCAGCTTCTAGTAACATCATCCTATGAAATGGAGAACAAAATATTTGTTGTGATTGCCGAAGGACCTTATCGAGTTGGGCTTTAACCTGTTGAACGAGATTCAATATTATCCCCTTGGAATGGTGAGGAAAGCTTTGCACATTATTTCATTGTGGCCATGTATGTTTTGAGGTGATTAAGCGGGACTTTTGTGTCATCAAAGACTTCAAATTGTGGCATCTTAATTATGGAGGGTAAAGGGAAACCCATGATTAGTGGGTGAAAGGCAACCCACGAATAATTACATGGAGAAATGAGAAGCACCTAAAGGTCTGTCGGGGAGTGCCAATGGGAGGACTCTTTAATGCTTATGATAGCAAAAAAAGTCTAAAGAGTACCTGCCAATAGGCTGTATTTTGAGATTTTCCATTGTAGGGGTGTACACAATGCAGAGTGGTTTGGGGCCTATTTTGCAACATGCGGTTTCCCCATATCACTTGCCGCATTAAACCTTAATGGCGCCGATGACCAAATCGGTTCAGAAAGTTAATCCCTTCAGGGTGTTGAGGAATACTCAACATAAAATCCCATATGAGACTCCTTGCAAGTGTACCAGGGTCTTATGCATTTCGAGGTAGTCAAGCAGGACTTTTATGCTGCTAAAGAATTCTAGCTATGGCTTTTAAATTTAGAGGGCAAGGGTCAACCTATAATCTAAGTTGCGGAAGGCAGGTCCTAATTTATTTACCACCATTGCGAATTTAAGAGGTTTAGGAGATGCATTGTTAGTTTTGGTAGCATTGTCCTATGAAATTAAGGACAATATATTTGTTGAGGTTTACGAAGGACCTCATAGAGTTAGGCTTCAACTTGTTGAGCTAGAATCAAGATGATCCCGTTAAGAGTAGTGGGGAAAGCTTTGCACATAATTTCATATGAATGCCTTGCGAGATACATAAGGGCCTCGTATGTTTTGAGGCAATTGAGCATGTCTTTTGGGTCTTCAAAGACTTTGAACTCTAGCATCTTAATTTTGGAAAGTAAAGGACAACCCATGATCTTTGGTGTGAGGAGCAACCCACAAATACTTACAACAAGAAGGGAGAAGTACCTAGAGGTCCATCATGGAGTGGCAATGAGAGGAGTTTCCAATGATTATGATAGCAAAAATTTATGAGAGAGATCTTATTAACACAACTAGTTGAGATTGTCCATACTAGTGTACACAGGGCAATTTTGGGCCTATTTTGCCACCAAACCGCAATGTGCAGTTTCTTTAAATCCCCCACTGCACCGCCCCTTAATATGGTTAGTGATTTAATTAATTCGGTGTAGTTTTAACAATGCGGTGGGGTTAGTTAAATCGATATTTTACACACACACACACACAAAGTAATAGGTATATATTTATAGGTGTGGTGGATCAGGTTTTTTTGTGCACTCCTAGCTCATACTTGTTGGTTGAATAGATAACTTTGGTATTTAGTTTGAAATTCGAATCGTAATACCTCCATTCCATTATGAAAGACATTACCTTGATTTCATTCCATTCCATTCCATTATTGAATACCTCCATTCCATTCCATTATGGAAGACATTACCCTAATTCCATTCTATTCCATTATTGAAGGCATTACCTTTTTTTTACTGAAATTGAAGACATTACCTTGATAATAGTGGTAATCTCCAAAAATTGAAGAAATTACCTTTTTTTTTTCTTTTCTTTTTTTGACTTGCCATCGAAAGTTGAAGTTGACCATAACAAAAACATCCAATTCCGGGTAACCTTGAAAAATACCCAGGGAGAAACCCCATAACAAAAACACCATATGCAAAGATAATGCCACAAAATATTTGGCAATAACATTAGATTTCTAATGTTTGCATCTCTTTGTGTGTCAGTTGCAGCGTAATTCTGAGACAGATGAGTTTCCATATCCTGTGATGCAGCTCAACATACAATTAGTAGGAGATGCAACCTCTTGCATTACGAAACCAATATCCACCTCAACTCGTCACGGTATTTCTCTCATTTGTAAAGCATTCTGAATTATCTCAACATTAGAAATCTACAAATACATTTCCACCCTTGCTTGCGCTATGTTGCAAAAGGTTCTTTCCATATTTATTGAAACTTCATATTTTGAGAGAACCTTCCAGCCAAGAGACTATTGTTGTTAAGAAGCTGACCGCATAACCAAACACATGGCATGTGATGCACCTAGAGCAACAGATAACACATTGGGGGGTCCCAAGCCATCATCCTCCGTTAAAAACTTAACTTCAACAGGAGATGGTTGTACCTCTGGAAGCCCGGGAACTCCTAACTGAGAATCTTTGGCATTCCCCCACATGTACAACTTCCCTTTATCTGTTCAAATAAACAATGGCACCACTCTTATTCCAATATGGTACATAAATTAAAATAATGCAACAAAAATAACAGATATAAAATAGTTCAATCCAAAGTCAAAACAATGTGCAATGAGAAACTACAATTTTATGCCCAAGGTACTGTGGACTGCTCCAAACTTAACAATTGGATTCGGTTCTTTCTGCATGGGTGTGTCAGCTCCAAAAAAAACTTCTTATTCTACAACTTTTTTTTGCATTGCACATCAAGCACATTGCATGTCCAAAGATTCAGTTTTCAGACAGTTCTGTTATGTCTGTTTGACGTCAAAATTTTAAGTAGAGAATAAAAGAGGAAATTTGATGGCAAGGAGACCTCCATAGGAGAGACAAAACGTGTTTCCCCAAGGCCCGGTTTCATTTATTGTGATACATCCTAATTTTATTTCCTTGGATTCTTCTACATTTTAGTGAATTTTAGTGATTTGACTTAAACTTGTTTTACCCAACTTTCAGGCCTGAGCTTATTCTTATTTCTCCTTATTTTTTATGTGTTGTTTTTATATATTCCCTATGTACTTGGGATTGTGCACCTTGTGGCACCTTTTAATAAATTTTACACTCATCAAAAGAAAGAGAAGATGCTACCAAAGAAGTCAAGCCTTGCCTTACCAGTTACAGCTGCTGAAGATGAACCTCCACAAGCAATATAGACTACATGCTCATCAGATAAAGCCTCTATCACTACAGGTATTTTTTGATTTAGGATAGAAGAATGACCCAACTGACCATGTCTACCATAGCCCCAAGAAAGTACTTTACCATCATCTGAAATTATACAACATAAATCACTAATAATAGCAAGTAACATATAAAAAGACAAACACTTTCCGCAACAATCACAAGATTAAGTAATCACTTTACCAGTTAATGCAAGGGAGTGATATCCACCACTGGCTACCTGAATGACACAAACATCTTCAAGGCTAGGAATTGGTTTGGGTTTCCAACCACCAACCTTATCACCTCTTCCAAGCTCATAGTTGGAGTTTGCTGTGAGAACAACCAAAAGATGCTACTTATTTAATTTTTACTCATGAAAGTGAATATATAATTTCAGGCAGTCGTTTTCATACTCTCTCATTCTCTCTCCTATGAAGCAGCCATGGAAGATTAATTTTGTTACTTTGCAAAGTCATCCATCCAAGATTTATTTTATCAGATCAACATGTGGAATCCAATTAAACCAAAAAAGGTAAGGTTCTAAAGGTCAAGTTATAATTAGTCCAGGGTCAAAACAGTTTTTTGTTTGATTTTTATATAATCAGTTATTTTTAGTTCTGTATTCAACAGAAGAACTGTAATTTCAACAATTCCAGTGAAATAGAGGTATTTTTGTGATTTACTTGAGTCTGGAATTATTTACTAGATTCTAAGTACCTTAGGTTTATTCTCTGTCAATCCAAGTTATAGTTTTAGTTTATTACCTTATCATGCTTTCAGTTTACTAGTCTTCTTAGGAGTATAAATGGAGACAATGCCCCAGGTAAAGATGGGTTCACAATTGCTTTCTTTCAAACTTGCTGATGTTATGAATTCCATGAAAAATGTATGTTTAAAAAAATCTTAAATCCTACTTTCTTTTTCTGTGGCATTAATTCCTAAAAAAGTGGGAGCACTTGAAGTGAAAGATATTTGAGCAATTAATCTTGTGGGCAGTGTCTATAGGATTTTGGCAAATGTGCTAGCAAACAGGTTAAAAGGTGTACTGGGCGAGATTGTGTCTAATACATAGAACCCCTTCATTCAGGGGAGACAAATACTTGATTTATCCTTATAGCCAATGAGTAACAGGATAGTCGTTTGTGGTCTTGTAGGTTGGGGATCTTATGTAAACTTGGTGCGGAAAAGGCTTATGACAATGTTAATTGGGCTGCTTGATTTACTTGCTTCTACGGTGTAGTTTCGGGGAAATATGGAAACAATGGATATATTTTTGTATCTTTATAGTCAAATATTTCGTGCTAGTAACTACTAGTACACCCACAGGTTTTTTTCTCTAGTAGTTGGAGGTTACATCGAGGGATCCACTTTTCCCTTTAACATTTGTGGTTGTTAAGGAAGCACTGAGTAGAACTACACGGTGACAGAATGATATATGTTAAAAAACACAGCTATAGACATGATTTCAATCCTTTGTGGTACCCCATGTCTGTGATTCAATCCCCACCTTCCCCTTCTCCACTATCTACCCATCAAAAGAAGAAGAAGAGAGAGAGAGAGAGAGAGAGAGAGAGAGAGAGAGAGAAAACACCTCTGTAGGAATTAAGGCTTTGTTACATTGAGATCACTACTTTTCAATCATTTATTTCACTACTTCTTTTAGAACCCAAAAGAACACACACACACACACACACACATAAACCTAGAAGAATTGTCATAGAGAGAGTAAAAATACACAGAAAAAGAACTTATATTCTCACCTCCCCAATTCCAAAGTTGCCCCTGCTCGGTCAGCGCCATTGTGAAAAAACCCCCACAGAAAGCAGCAGTCACGGGTATAGGTAACTCTTTTACTTTGGAAGGAATACTGAGTCCGCCTCCTTCATTTGGGCCCCGGTTAGGACCAAGGCCCAATCTACCATCCCCTTCATCTCTACCCCAAGTATAGAGTTCCCCTAAATCCAAAAGAACATTAAATGGATATATTACAAGTATATATATAACAATGAAACCTACCAAAACCTCTTCTAATTCAAAACTAATTGATGCAGAGCATGTTTTCAAAAAAAGAAAGGGAAAAACAAAGATAACCCTAGCCTTCACCACCTAAGTATGCTAAGTCACCACCATTCAAAAGAGAAAAAATCTCATAAGAAAATTATCAATCCAAAACAGTTCATGGAGCATTTTTTTATTGGGCTTCTAGGAATACATCAAAAAGGAAAGTTTTCTGAGGGTTTCGGGTATGTGTGTCTGATCTTAGGTCAGGTTAACCTTAGTGATGATAGGCCATTGACAAAGGGTTCCATGGTGGCTTATTTGATGCATTCAGGGTGCGGGTTTTCTGAGGAGTTTTTAAAGTGTGTATGTGTGTGTGTGTGTGTGTGTGTGTGGGTGGGTGGGTGGGTTGGGGGGTTGCTGGTTGATTTTGGAAGTTGTTTTGCTAAGATTCAGACCCTAAGAGGAGTGATGGGCTTCAAGGGGGTGGTGATGGGCTCCTCTCTTTGTTTGGAGGCAGCAGTAGCTTTGGTGGTGGCAAATATTTTGTGTGGCATCAGGATGTGACATGGTTTTCTTGTGATTTCATAGGGTAAGTACTTCACTTTGAGCTAAGTCATCTAGTGGTCTGGATTTTTTTTTTTTTTTTTTTTCCCGATTGTGGTGGGATGGATTGGTGAGGGACTAACAACTGTGGAGAGTGGCAATTCTAGTGGTTTTGTTGGAAAATAGGACCAGATACCAACTTCATGCAAAACATGTTTGCAAAATAAATATGAAAGGAAACATCAAAGAAAACCCTATGAGTTAAGAGTGCCTCAAATTCCAGCAGATTTTTCCAAAGATTGCACAGATTTTTCTTTGAAAGATTTATCAAAGCCCTTATGTCTTATGCATGGGTACTCTACTGACTTTGTCAAAGGTACAAGTTGTCTAGTGAACAACATAGGAGATGCTGAGTTGAAGATAGATGCAAGTTATCAAGGGAAGCTTGAAGTAATGCAACAAGACTCGAAAGAGATGGAAACTGTTGATGAAGTAGTTAAAATTGAAAAGGCAGCATATCAAAATTACAAGGCAGAAGTGAAGACTATAACGCTCAAAGAATCTTATTGCCAAATTCATGTTGCCTGCCAAAGCAGTTTTCTATTGCCTACACCAACTTTTCAAGATATTGATTTTGTCATTCCTGAAAAGTTTAATGGGTCAATAGAATTGGTGGGTGTATCATTATCATCATTGCTACCACAAATGAAGAAACAAAAGAAAATGATGTACTTCAAGAATCCAAGATTTTTTTTACTTCAAAACTCAAGGTCGAGTTTTCTCCAACCAAGGGAGAATGATGCAGGAGGCAGTGAGAAGGATTTATTATATTTTATTTGATTTTATGTATCAAGGGAAATTCTGCAATTTCTTAATATTTTGGAGTGGGCTGTGTTATTAGTCCATTGGGTTTTATTTAAGTTTAGTTATTTAATTTGGGTTTAGTATTAAAGCCCAAGGAGTCCAAGTCCAAGTCTTATTAGGGTTTTAAGAAATCCTAGTTCTACTAGGATTAGTTTTAGTCTTCTATTTAAAGAGTTGTAGTATTTTCTATTGAAGTGGAGATTAATAATATTTTCAGATTTTTTGAGCTATAAGCTTGTTACGGCTAGTGTGATGTAGACTACTCCTAGGTGTGATGGCAAGGAATCTTAGGAATGATTCTTAAGAATTTGTCTTTATTTACTGTTCACAGTTACTATTTACAGCACTATTCACAGTAACCCAAATCTTAATTTTCACCTTTGTTTTCATTCCTAAAACCCTATTGATGAGCATCACAAAGCATTCAAGGATCCATTGCATGTTCCAGTTGGGCCTATTACTAAAGCAAGATCCAAGAAGATCAAAGAAGCACTTAATGGGCTGATTCAAGAGATTTGGGCTGATTCTAATACAGGACGTTCCAAGCTTGGCCCAAAGGAAGATGAAGGTGTAATAAATTTAATCCAAGCTATTGAGGGCTGATCTGCTTTGATTGGACGTGATTTATGGCGTGGATTAATGGCTGATTGACTTTCCAGCCCCATATTAGTTAATAGCCATTTTTCCTATTCTGAAACTTATTATTTTTGGTATTTTTATGCAAAAAACGTTATTTTAGGTTTAGGTGATTTATTTCCTTGTTTTTAGGTGCATTTAATGCTTTTTAGGTCAAATTTGATTTCTAATATGGTTAGGTATCAATTAGGGGTTATTTTAAAATATATTTTCTTGTATATCAAGTTTTATGGAGTCCTTAAATAGGCCCCTAAGTCTGTAAACGTTTTCAAGAATTATTGAATAAAAATCAGAAAAGGTGAGGCTTTGCTCTTCTTTTGGTTCTTCAAAAACTGTGAACTTATCAGGGATTCTTCCTTGTGGCATTCAAACTTTATACCTCTAGTTCGTGATTTAATTGTAATCATTGGGTCAAGGTCTGTTTATACCTTTGGTTCGTGATTCAATTATAATCATTGGGTCAAGGTCTGTTCATACTTTTGGTTCGCGTTTCACTTATAAACGTTGGGTCAGGGTTCTATCAAAAATCTGAATTTTAGCTTTCTTGGACAAGTATTCCAATATTGTTTGTTGGGTCTCAAAGCATGTCAATTGAGGTTTGCATCATATTCCAATATTGTTTGTTGGGTCTCAATGCGTGTCTATTGAGGTTCACATCACCTATTAAACCTTGTTCCCCTTGTCCTATATCAGTTTGGTATCAGAATGAGGATTTGCAAAATGTTTACACGATAGAGAGATCGTTTAGGGGGAAATTGAGTGATTATGAGCAAGACGAAGATCATCAGGAGGATGCATTTGATTAAGGAGCTTTTGCTACGGATGACTTGGAGAATGATGAGGAGGATACTTCTCTTGTTTCTTTAGTGAGACGTATTTTAGCAGCCCCTAAAGTAGAGGAAGAGGATTGGAGGAGAACTTAAATTTTTCAGCTGTTGGTTCATTGTGGAAACCAAGTAAAGAAGCTTATTATTGATGGGGGGAAGTTGCACGAATGTTGTGTCATCTTCCATGGTTGAACACTTTAAGCTTCTGGTTGAACCTCATCCTCAATCATACAAAGTGGCTTGGATAGATAACACCTCTATTTTGGTAACTCATAGATGCCTTGTTTCTTTTTCTTGTGGTATTTATAGTGAATCATGTGTGATATAATTCCTATGCAAGTTACACATATCCTTCTTGGTCGACCTTGGCTCTTTGATCAAAATGTCCAACATAATGGGAAAGAAAACACCTACGCTCTAATGGTTGTTGAGAAGGAGGTTGTTTTGAAACCTATGACCTTAGGCAAGATGGATAAATTTAAAGTATCAAAGCCAAAAGTTGTTGAAGGAAAAGATCTAGAAGCTAAAAATTCTAATGTAGCAACAATAGCTACCAAAATCAAGGTTTAATAGGGTTTTAGGAATGAAAACAAAGGTGAAAATCAAGATTTTGGTCGCTGTAAACACTGATGTGAATAGTAACTATGAACAGTAAATAAATAAATTCCTAAGAATCACTCCAAGATTCCTTGGTGTCACACCTAGGAGTAGTCTGCATCACACAAGCATAACAAGCTTATAACTCTAAAAATCTGAAAATATTATTAATCTCCACCTCAATAGAAAATACTACAACTCTTTAAATAGAAAACTAAAACTAATCCTAGTAGAACTAAGATTTCTTAAAACTCTAATACAACTTAGACTTGGGACTCCTTGGGCTTTAATACTAAACCCAAATTAAATTACTAAACTTAAATAAAACTAAAATAAAACCCAATGGACTAATAACACAGCCCATTCCAGAAAACATAAAATTACTAAAATACCCCTAACACTTAAAACTAATTAAAAGTCTTAGGACGCCTTTTATATGTCTTCAATGGTTGCTGCAATGGTCCTCCATCAGCTTGTAATCATACTAAGCAAACAAGAAAAACTCATAAGAAAATTATCTGCCTAAAACACTTCCTGGAGACTTTGTTTTTATAGGGCTTACAAGAATACATCAAGAAAAATACATCCCATAAGATACTCAACAGAATTACATCTCATAAATTCATAAACGGTGTCCCAAAATTGAAAAATCTGAAATATTCCCTAGATAGGAAAATATCCTGGGGGAACCACTAATCCATCCATGTCAGAAAAGAGTATGGTTAATGAATGGTACATCAATTTAATTGTCTGTGTTTGTTATCATGTGAATGGTTGTAAGAGTGTAATAGCATGTGAGTGGGAATGACTTTGCACACAAAGTTTGTGATCCATCTAACAATAAATCAATGTTAGGCAATATATACAAATTCTTTTTACAAGTAAAATTTCATTAGAAGAAAGCTAGAAGGGCGCCAATCATGTACACAAGAAGTGTACGACAGAACACCAAAATTAAATGCTAAAAGTACATCAATCAATCAATCAAATCAAGCAAAGCAGTAAAAGAAAACATCCCTGAAGCATTAATCCACTCAAACAGAGTCTTGAGGAACAAAAGCTTCAGTCAACCCTCTAAAGTCCAAGCATTCCTCTCCCACCAAAGACCCCACATGAGGCAATGGGGAACCATAAAGTAATCCAAATCTCATCGTTACAACACCAGCTGAACTTGCCTTATAAAAAGAACTAGCTAAAAGCTCCACAACACCTTTAGGCATAACCCAATACACCCCAATCAATGAAAAAACTATGTAGCAAAGCTCTCTACCCACCGTGCAATGGAGAGGTAGATGATCAACGATCAACAGTTAACTAATCCCTCTTGCACATGCAGAACCAATCTAGGACTATTCCCTGGTTCCAAAGGTTATCTCTAGTGAGAATTTTCCCCAAAGCTGTTGTCCATACAAAAAAGCTGACTTTTGTTGGAAACTTGGAACTTTAGACTTTCACAGACTCTTCCAACGGAAGAAGTGATGAGAAGGTGAGCAACACATACATTGATTCAACATCGATTCTAGAAAGCATTCAAATTCAATTGACTTAAAGCTGTAATTCATCCATATCCAACTATATTTAAATGGACTCAGTTTAAAGTTATATGGCTATGTTCTCAGCCATAAACTCCCAAATTATTAATTCCCTTAATTATCAAACCAGAACCTCAGATAATAAACTATTTTAATAAAAACATGCAAATCACTAATTAATAATAGACAACCAAAGCATTATTTTAGCTGACCTGATTCCGTGATAGCAGCAGTATGTGTCCCACTGGTTGCAATATGATGTATTTTCCCACTCCAAGAGCCTTCCACCAATCTAGGAAACAGTTCCCTATGATAAACAGAATGTCCAAGTGCACCAAAGCCACCATAACCCCTGCAAACTTCATGTTTAAATGTAAAATCATCAAATTATTTAGACCAACAGCAAGTTTAAGCCAAGAAAGCAATCCCAATATAGTCAAAGAGTATTCAAATTACAGTAATGACTACAAGAACAATATTATCATGTCAATCAGTTGCAGTGTTGTCAAACCTATGATGAACAAAAACAACAACAGGAATAAAATAGAACATTTAAAGGTCACTGAACCTAATGTAAGTCATGGAGCTTGTTAATGGTTGTCAATAGTTGGATATCTGTTGCTGGTTAGTTACATTTCTGTTATAAAGCTGTTATAGCTGTTGGGTTCAGTTAGCTGTTAGAATTCAGTTCCAGATCTTCTTGCATAAATAGCAATGTACTTCAGTCAGTCTAATACATTGAAATCAATTCCAATTCTTCAGTAACTTGGTTCATTGAGTTCTCTCATTTGACTTCTCTGCATAATCTCTTCTTCAACAAATTTCTTTCAAAATTTGATACTAAAGATTCACAATAAGCCCTTGTATTAAGCCAACCATTTTTCACAATGCCTACACAACCACAAGTGCAATACGATTCTACACATTTCCATGATGCAGCCTATCTATATTATGCAAGGATTGAATCAGTAAGTTAGACTCATCAAATATCAGGGCAGTTTCAGTTTCAAATCTAATTTCCTAAAATCAAACACATTACTCACAATAACATAGGCAAAGTTTACTAATTGACCAAAATACACTGTTAATCCCTAAACTACTTTAGCACATGAGCGATTTAACCCCTGAAGTTTAAAGTGATCACCTTTAGTCCCTAACAAAGTTAAAGCAACAACATGTCAGTTTTGGCACTAGAATCCTGCTAAATTTTAGAGACCAACAGTGTATTAAAGCCATTTTAAGTTTTCAAATGGTTCTCAAATAGTCTGCAATAACATTACCTAAACATGAAATTGCAAAGCCTTATACACTGGCAAATATGTCAATCATTACCACATTACACTCATATAAACAGCATAGTCAAATCAACATCTAACGCAAACCCCACCAATAAAATCAGAACAGAAATGCCAAACAGTAATTCTAAGCAAAAGGGTATTTTTTATCTGTACACACCAAGTGAAGACCTCTCCAAGGGAGGTGAGAGCAACAGAATGAACCCCACCAAGAGCAACAGAGCGAACAGAATCCAAATGGGGGTTCAAAGTGGGCACAAAAAGCGGATTCTCGTGGCCGAACCCGAGGCGGCCACCGTCCCCTTTTCCCCAAATCCAGAGCTTGCCATTAACGAGCAATGACGAGTGGAACAGCCCACAAGAGAGACCCACTTCCCCAAATGGATTTGTGGAGGAGACACGGCGGCCCGGTGTTGGAGAGAGAGCGAATGAGGATTGAGAGACGATGAGATTGGCGACTGGAGTTGGGTACAGGCGTATTTCTTCGATGCCGCCGCCGAGTTGGCCGGAGGCGCCTTTGCCCCACGAGAGGAGCTGAAGGGTTACGGTGTCGGTTTGGTCGTCTTGTTCTGGTTTGTATAAGAGAGGGACTTTGGTGGAAGAGGGTTTAGAGGAGAGGTGGCGAGTGAGGATGAAGGTTCTACTTCTGCTGTGACAGTGACGAAGTACGAGGGACATTATTCTTGCAAATGCAAGTTAGTGAGCCTCTCACTGACTTCACTTCTCTCTTCAGGGTTTTACACTATTCCAAGTTATTATAATTTATAAGCAGTTGAGCTTAATTAGCATCTCGATTAGTAGTACACAGTGGAATGAGTTTTTTTTTTTTTTTTTGGTCAGAAACAAAAATTAGGAATGAATGAGTAAATTATAAAAGAATAGAATTGAATAAGTAAATCATTTAAGCAAAGGAAATGAATAGAAAATAAATTTAAAAAATTGAAGAAATTAATTATCTTTATTTAGAAGTTTTAAAGAAACTAGGCTCTTCTATTATTTTGGAGAAAAGTTAATAATTCGTGCATGCTCAGAGACTCTTCTATTATTTTGGAGAAAAGTTAATAATTCGCATCCATTATAATTTGAAATTACACATTTTCCAATCACAAAATACCTAGAAGTGTGATGAATATTATGGGCTTGTAGGTGAAATAATTTTTTCATCACAAAAAAATAACCACAAAAAAAGACAAAAAATATTTATAATTCCCACTCTTTAAAAAAAGACTCATTAATTAGAGAAAATATTAAACACTCATCAAACAGACCAAATAAAAGTAAAGAAAAGATTAAAAAAATAAAATAAGATAAGATAATGATATAGAAAAGTTAATAATTCGTGCGTGCTCAGAGACTCTTCTATTATTTTGGAGAAAAGTTAATAATTTGCATCCATTATAATTTGAAATTACACATTTTCCAATCACAAAATACCTAGAAGTGTGATGAATATTATGGGCTTGTGGGTGAAATAATTTTTTCATCACAAAAAAATAACCACAAAAAAAGACAAAAAATATTTATAATTCCCACTCTTTAAAAAAAGACTCATTAATTAGAGAAAATATTAAACACTCATCAAACAGACCAAATAAAAGTAAAGAAAAGATTAAAAAAATAAAATAAGATAAGATAATGATATAGAAAGGATAATGATAACAAAGTAAGGAAACCAAATATAAACCAAATACCAAAAAAAAAAAACCCACTCATTTAAGAGGAAAAGTAAAAAGCCAAGAACTATTTTGACCCCAACAACACCATTGTATTACTGTGAAGAATCCCTCAATCTGTACCTTTGGTGGCATTATCGCGGTAGGATATTCTCCACTAACTCACTCCCAAGGGCTTCTTCGTTGAAGAGTCCATTTCAATGAAAGTCTTTACATAACTTGCTTGACTGTGTTGTTGCAATCCTGAAACGATTATGAACCAATTAGTTTTATATTTAAATAATTTGAGAGAAGACCTAAACAAATATGAATTTGTTGGTGTAGTTAAGAGTGAAAGATTTCAGACGCGTTGGTTTGTAATGCATATTCAAGATAAATTGATATGTAGTGCTTTGATGGGATAAGGAAATGGTAATTATAACTGTATTCGCTAATCCTCATTTCAAATTTGAATCCAACTTGTACGTGGGTGATCCCCATTTTGAATTCAAGTTCAAGTGGGTGGGTTTATGGTATTGGCAGTGAAGGTGGGTTTGAAAGATTGTATACGGGCTTTTTTTTTTTTTTTTTTTTTTTGGATTCTTGTACTACTGTATGTGCCTACGTGGGTTTATAATGTTTTCACTTTTCTTTGTTCACAATTTTTTTTTTAATGCAAGAAAAAAAAAAAAAAGAGTTAAGTCATGAAAAAAAAAGAAGTTAGAAAAGTGAATTGTAATGCTTAGTTTGAAAATCAACTGGACTTTTTTTTATTTTTGAGCAACAAATCAAACGTGAGAGTTAAACATTGCCTATTTTGTAGGCATGGTTACCAGTGGAAGATAAATATGTATTTTTACTATGTTATCCTCAAGTTTTATCTCTATTTAAACTTAGGGGTGTAGGGGTATTTTGGTACAAAAAAAAATCTGGTCCAAACAGGTGCAGCCCCTTAAATAGTAGTATAGATACAAGAAATAAGTATTTCGTCCTACTTATTCATTTAAAATTGTTGTTGATTTTGCCCAAACCTATTTTATTCTAATTTTTAATAAGATAAAATGTGCAGTGATTTTTGTTGAGTAAATATATGATTGATTTTTTATCTCTTCTCTATATATTAAGAAGATTCAAAAAGTTAGTTATGGTTTTATAAAATGTCAAAAATACCCCTTATCTAATTAATAATATTTATTCTTAAAAAAAAGGGTTAAAATTGTAACTCAACAAAATTAAAAAAAAAAAAAAAAAAACTGCCATGGAAACTTTTTTCCAAAAAATTAGCACACTTTCTATTTAAATATATCTCATGTACGTTCAATATATATATATATATATATATATATATATATATATATATTTTTCCCTAAAAACTAGCACACACTAAATACAGCAGGTTACTCCATTTCAAATCCTAAATTTTAGTTTCTTAAAAATCTCTTCCTTTGTAACCTCACTAAGAGTAGATAAATTTAAATTGAAAAATTACATTAAATTCAAAATAAATAAAAAAAGAGCAAAAATAAATCCTCACTAGTTCTATATTATAGTAGTAGATATATGATTGGTTTTTTATTTTTAGTTTATAGTTAATTAATATTGGACTCTTAATATTTTACACTTATTAAGTCACTTAATACTAAAATTGAAAAACTCAAGTGGACACATGGCACAAAATTAAGCCAGAATTGAAATCTAATTGAATTTTCTTTGAGTTTTAGCCTTAAATATATATAAGTATTAGTGTATAACCCATCCATATACACGTTACAATTAAAAACATTCACAGATACACACATTTATGTGTTCAAATTATACTTGGTGTAATAGTTACACATTTTTTAATTATAGATGACTCTCTCTCTCTCTCTCTCTCTCTCTCTCTCTCTCTCTCTCTCTCTCTCTCTCTTTTAGTTTTTTTCGGATATACACATGAGTTTACTCTTCTTTGTTTTTTTATTGGATTTTTGATGGCTTATTCATCTTTTGCACAATATTAACTTACCTAGTATAAAAATTAAATTTAAAAAAAAAAAATAATAATAATAAAAAACAACAAACACATTTTTTATCATAAAAATTGTATGGGTTAAAAATTGAGCAACCCCCTTTAGGCTAGGCCTTTATCTGTAACAATTAATTTGTAGAGGTGGTCCTTGGAGCTAATAGCTAAGAAATGAAAAGAAACT
>JALGQJ010000087.1:127500-130000 GCA_023055345.1 Quercus wislizeni | reverse complement strand
GCAAGGTGCCCAGGGGCATGCCCGCATGCACGCCACGCTGCATCGCCCCGCATCGTCCCGCACTCCGGAGAAATTGGCTCGTGCCTTTTTCCATTTTTGTGTTCCTAAATTCAGTCCATGATTTTAGAGGAGGTTTCCAACAAGCGGTTCGGCGTTCCGAGCAGTTTTGAATTTTTTATGATTTTTCCTATATTCTGGCTTCCAAAAATCATAAAAAATAAAATATCTTGAATATAGCCTCCAAATTTTGACAGGCTGAAGGTTACATTTTTCTTAGCATGTGTGCAAAAAATCAGGGCAAGACTCCAAGAATTGCTCAAAAAATGACCCATTATTCCTCCTCAACAAATCAATGTTTCCTCGTGCCAGAGCGGATTTTTTCCTAAGCGCTCTTTAGGGGGGGAAGAGTTGGAGGTGTCCGAAGAGGTTATCTAGGCTTGGCAGCAGCAGCCCCCCCAAGTGCTGCCATGGCCTTGTAGGGGTCCCAAGGGCATGCCAACGTGCCCACACAAGCATGCCAAGGCCTTGACTGCGTGCCTTGGCCTTGGCTGCCTGCCCATGGGGGCTGCCATAGCCTTGGCAAGGCCATGGCAGCATGCATGCAAGCATGCCTTGGCCTTGGCTGCCTGCCCATGGGGGGCTGCCTTGGCCTTGGCTGCGTGCCTTGGCCTTGGCTGCTTGCCCATGGGGCCATGCCCTGGCCTTGGCTGCCTGCCCATGGGGGCTGCCTTGGCTGCTGCATGCCCTGGCCTTGGCAGCATGCCCGCGTGCACGCCACGCCGCATCGCCCCGCATCGTCCCGCACTCCAGCAAAATTGGCTCGTGCCTTTTTCTATTTTTGTGTTCCTAAATTCAGTCCATGATTTTAGAGGAGGATTCCAACAAGCGGTTCGGCGTTCCGAGCGTTTTCGAATTTTTTATGATTTTCCCTATTTTTCGGCATCCAAAAATCATAAAAAATAAAATACGTTGAATCTGGCCTCCAAATTTTGAAAGGTTGGAGGTTGTATTTTTCTTAGCATGTGTGCAAAAAATCAGGGCAAGACTCCAAGAATTGCTCCAAAAAAGACCCATTATTCCTCCTCAACAAATCAATGTTTCCTCGTGCCAGAGCAGATTTTTTCCTAAGCGCTCTTTAGGGGGGGAAGAGTTGGAGGTGTCCGAAGAGGCTATCTAGGCTTGGCAGCAGCAGCCCCCCCAAATGCTGCCATGGCCTTCTAGGGGTCCCAAGGGCATGCCACGGCCTTGGCATCCCACCCACGGGGCATGCCACGCCCTCGCCATGCTGCCACTGCCCCTCAGGCACCCTGCATGCCCCCAGGGGCCCTGCTGCCTGCGCCCAGGGGCATGCCAGCGCGCCCACGCAAGCATGCCACGGCCTTGGCTGCTGCATGCACGCCCAGGCCTTGGCTGCTGCGTGCTCGCCCAAGCCTTGGATGCTGCGTGCTCGCCCAAGCCTTGCCTGCTGAGTGCCCATGGGGGGCTGCCTTGGCCTTGGCTGCTGCATGCCCATGCCTTGGCTGCGTGCCCATGGGGGGCTGCTGCAGGCCTTGGCTGCTGCATGCCCATGCCTTGGCTGCGTGCCCATGGGGGGCTGCTGCAGGCCTTGGCTGCTGCATGCCCTTGCCTTGGCTGCCTGCCCATGGGGGGCTGCCTTGGCCTTGGCTGCTGCACGCCTTGGGCAGGTAGTGGGCATCCCAGGGGCATGCCCGCGTGCACGCCACGCCGCATCGTCCCGCACTCCAGCAAAATTGGCTCGTGCCTTTTTCTATTTTTGTGTTCCTAAATTCAGTCCATGATTTTAGAGGAGGATTCCAACAAGCGGTTCGGCGTTCCGAGTGTTTTTGAATTTTTTATGATTTTCCCTATTTTTCGGCATCCGAAAATCGTAAAAAATAAAATACTTTGAATCTGGCCTCCAAATTTTGACAGGTTGGAGGTTGTATTTTTCTTAGCATGTGTGCAAAAAATCAGGGCAAGACTCCAAGAATTGCTCCAAAAAAGACCCATTATTCCTCCTCAACAAATCAATGTTTCCTCGTGCCAGAGCGGATTTTTTCCTAAGCGCTCTTTAGGGGGGGAAGAGTTGGGAGGTATTCGGCGATGCACACGGGCAACCCCTCTTGAGCTTGGCCACGGGTAGGCATGCTCATGACGAGCCCTTAGGCACCCAACCCCGCGTGCTCCACGGCGCGAGGTGGGCCCTAAATGCATCGCCGGGGTGGACCCAGGTTGGTATTTCACGTGTATGTGGTATAGCTGCGGCGCGCTCTTGCAACGCGGACGGTGTTAGTTTCACCCATTGCAACGCAGAGCAAGCCTAAGGTGATGACAAACGCATTGTGAAAGCCATCTCTGGTGCCACCTTTCCTCGAGGCCACACCTACTCGTGCCCAGTGGCGGGGGGTGAATGGTCTCAGTAGCCGTGTGGTGGGGGGGATGCATGCATTCTTGGTTTAGCTTGGGCACGCTATCGCAACGCGGACGGTGTTAGTTTCAC
>JALGQJ010000087.1:107500-110000 GCA_023055345.1 Quercus wislizeni | reverse complement strand
CTTGGCTGCTGCATGCCCATGGGGGGCTGCCTAGGCCTTGGCTGCTGCATGCCCATGGGCTGCCTCGGCCTTGGCTGCGTGCCCATGGGGGGCTGCCTAGGCCTTGGCTGCTGCATGCCTTGGCCTTGGCTGGTTTCCCAAAAAATGAGGGTTTTTTGGAAAAGGAGGTTATTTGACCCAAAGTGGCAAGCCTTAGGCATGGCAAGGTGCCCAGGGGCATGCCCGCATGCACGCCACGCTGCATCGCCCCGCATCGTCCCGCACTCCGGAGAAATTGGCTCGTGCCTTTTTCCATTTTTGTGTTCCTAAATTCAGTCCATGATTTTAGAGGAGGTTTCCAACAAGCGGTTCGGCGTTCCGAGCAGTTTTGAATTTTTTATGATTTTTCCTATATTCTGGCTTCCAAAAATCATAAAAAATAAAATATCTTGAATATAGCCTCCAAATTTTGACAGGCTGAAGGTTACATTTTTCTTAGCATGTGTGCAAAAAATCAGGGCAAGACTCCAAGAATTGCTCAAAAAATGACCCATTATTCCTCCTCAACAAATCAATGTTTCCTCGTGCCAGAGCGGATTTTTTCCTAAGCGCTCTTTAGGGGGGGAAGAGTTGGAGGTGTCCGAAGAGGTTATCTAGGCTTGGCAGCAGCAGCCCCCCCAAGTGCTGCCATGGCCTTGTAGGGGTCCCAAGGGCATGCCAACGTGCCCACACAAGCATGCCAAGGCCTTGACTGCGTGCCTTGGCCTTGGCTGCCTGCCCATGGGGGCTGCCATAGCCTTGGCAAGGCCATGGCAGCATGCATGCAAGCATGCCTTGGCCTTGGCTGCCTGCCCATGGGGGGCTGCCTTGGCCTTGGCTGCGTGCCTTGGCCTTGGCTGCTTGCCCATGGGGCCATGCCCTGGCCTTGGCTGCCTGCCCATGGGGGCTGCCTTGGCTGCTGCATGCCCTGGCCTTGGCAGCATGCCCGCGTGCACGCCACGCCGCATCGCCCCGCATCGTCCCGCACTCCAGCAAAATTGGCTCGTGCCTTTTTCTATTTTTGTGTTCCTAAATTCAGTCCATGATTTTAGAGGAGGATTCCAACAAGTGGTTCGGCGTTCCGAGCGTTTTCGAATTTTTTATGATTTTCCCTATTTTTCGGCATCCAAAAATCATAAAAAATAAAATACGTTGAATCTGGCCTCCAAATTTTGAAAGGTTGGAGGTTGTATTTTTCTTAGCATGTGTGCAAAAAATCAGGGCAAGACTCCAAGAATTGCTCCAAAAAAGACCCATTATTCCTCCTCAACAAATCAATGTTTCCTCGTGCCAGAGCAGATTTTTTCCTAAGCGCTCTTTAGGGGGGGAAGAGTTGGAGGTGTCCGAAGAGGCTATCTAGGCTTGGCAGCAGCAGCCCCCCCAAATGCTGCCATGGCCTTCTAGGGGTCCCAAGGGCATGCCACGGCCTTGGCATCCCACCCACGGGGCATGCCACGCCCTCGCCATGCTGCCACTGCCCCTCAGGCACCCTGCATGCCCCCAGGGGCCCTGCTGCCTGCGCCCAGGGGCATGCCAGCGCGCCCACGCAAGCATGCCACGGCCTTGGCTGCTGCATGCACGCCCAGGCCTTGGCTGCTGCGTGCTCGCCCAAGCCTTGGATGCTGCGTGCTCGCCCAAGCCTTGCCTGCTGAGTGCCCATGGGGGGCTGCCTTGGCCTTGGCTGCTGCATGCCCATGCCTTGGCTGCGTGCCCATGGGGGGCTGCTGCAGGCCTTGGCTGCTGCATGCCCATGCCTTGGCTGCGTGCCCATGGGGGGCTGCTGCAGGCCTTGGCTGCTGCATGCCCTTGCCTTGGCTGCCTGCCCATGGGGGGCTGCCTTGGCCTTGGCTGCTGCACGCCTTGGGCAGGTAGTGGGCATCCCAGGGGCATGCCCGCGTGCACGCCACGCCGCATCGTCCCGCACTCCAGCAAAATTGGCTCGTGCCTTTTTCTATTTTTGTGTTCCTAAATTCAGTCCATGATTTTAGAGGAGGATTCCAACAAGCGGTTCGGCGTTCCGAGTGTTTTTGAATTTTTTATGATTTTCCCTATTTTTCGGCATCCGAAAATCGTAAAAAATAAAATACTTTGAATCTGGCCTCCAAATTTTGACAGGTTGGAGGTTGTATTTTTCTTAGCATGTGTGCAAAAAATCAGGGCAAGACTCCAAGAATTGCTCCAAAAAAGACCCATTATTCCTCCTCAACAAATCAATGTTTCCTCGTGCCAGAGCGGATTTTTTCCTAAGCGCTCTTTAGGGGGGGAAGAGTTGGGAGGTATTCGGCGATGCACACGGGCAACCCCTCTTGAGCTTGGCCACGGGTAGGCATGCTCATGACGAGCCCTTAGGCACCCAACCCCGCGTGCTCCACGGCGCGAGGTGGGCCCTAAATGCATCGCCGGGGTGGACCCAGGTTGGTATTTCACGTGTATGTGGTATAGCTGCGGCGCGCTCTTGCAACGCGGACGGTGTTAGTTTCAC
>JALGQJ010000087.1:65000-67500 GCA_023055345.1 Quercus wislizeni | reverse complement strand
GCATGCCTTGGCTGCGTGCCCATGGGGGGCTGCCTAGGCCTTGGCTGCTGCATGCCTTGGCCTTGGCTGCTGCATGCCCATGGGGCAGCCTAGGCCTTGGCTGCATGCTTGCCCATGGGCTGCTGCCTTGGCCTTGGCTGCGTGCCCATGGGGGGCTGCCATGGCCTTTGGCTGCTGCATGCCTTGGCCTTGGCTGCTGCATGCCTTGGCTGCGTGCCCATGGGGGGCTGCCTAGGCCTTGGCTGCTGCATGCCTTGGCCTTGGCTGCTGCATGCCCCATGGGGCTGCCTAGGCCTTGGCTGCATGCTTGCCCATGGGCTGCTGCCTTGGCCTTGGCTGCTGCGTGCCTATGGGGGGCTGCCTAGGCCTTGGCTGCTGCATGCCTTGGCCTTGGCTGCTGCATGCCCATGGGGGGCTGCCTAGGCCTTGGCTGCTGCATGCCCATGGGCTGCCTCGGCCTTGGCTGCGTGCCCATGGGGGGCTGCCTAGGCCTTGGCTGCTGCATGCCTTGGCCTTGGCTGGTTTCCCAAAAAATGAGGGTTTTTTGGAAAAGGAGGTTATTTGACCCAAAGTGGCAAGCCTTAGGCATGGCAAGGTGCCCAGGGGCATGCCCGCATGCACGCCACGCTGCATCGCCCCGCATCGTCCCGCACTCCGGAGAAATTGGCTCGTGCCTTTTTCCATTTTTGTGTTCCTAAATTCAGTCCATGATTTTAGAGGAGGTTTCCAACAAGCGGTTCGGCGTTCCGAGCAGTTTTGAATTTTTTATGATTTTTCCTATATTCTGGCTTCCAAAAATCATAAAAAATAAAATATCTTGAATATAGCCTCCAAATTTTGACAGGCTGAAGGTTACATTTTTCTTAGCATGTGTGCAAAAAATCAGGGCAAGACTCCAAGAATTGCTCAAAAAATGACCCATTATTCCTCCTCAACAAATCAATGTTTCCTCGTGCCAGAGCGGATTTTTTCCTAAGCGCTCTTTAGGGGGGGAAGAGTTGGAGGTGTCCGAAGAGGTTATCTAGGCTTGGCAGCAGCAGCCCCCCCAAGTGCTGCCATGGCCTTGTAGGGGTCCCAAGGGCATGCCAACGTGCCCACACAAGCATGCCAAGGCCTTGACTGCGTGCCTTGGCCTTGGCTGCCTGCCCATGGGGGCTGCCATAGCCTTGGCAAGGCCATGGCAGCATGCATGCAAGCATGCCTTGGCCTTGGCTGCCTGCCCATGGGGGGCTGCCTTGGCCTTGGCTGCGTGCCTTGGCCTTGGCTGCTTGCCCATGGGGCCATGCCCTGGCCTTGGCTGCCTGCCCATGGGGGCTGCCTTGGCTGCTGCATGCCCTGGCCTTGGCAGCATGCCCGCGTGCACGCCACGCCGCATCGCCCCGCATCGTCCCGCACTCCAGCAAAATTGGCTCGTGCCTTTTTCTATTTTTGTGTTCCTAAATTCAGTCCATGATTTTAGAGGAGGATTCCAACAAGCGGTTCGGCGTTCCGAGCGTTTTCGAATTTTTTATGATTTTCCCTATTTTTCGGCATCCAAAAATCATAAAAAATAAAATACGTTGAATCTGGCCTCCAAATTTTGAAAGGTTGGAGGTTGTATTTTTCTTAGCATGTGTGCAAAAAATCAGGGCAAGACTCCAAGAATTGCTCCAAAAAAGACCCATTATTCCTCCTCAACAAATCAATGTTTCCTCGTGCCAGAGCAGATTTTTTCCTAAGCGCTCTTTAGGGGGGGAAGAGTTGGAGGTGTCCGAAGAGGCTATCTAGGCTTGGCAGCAGCAGCCCCCCCAAATGCTGCCATGGCCTTCTAGGGGTCCCAAGGGCATGCCACGGCCTTGGCATCCCACCCACGGGGCATGCCACGCCCTCGCCATGCTGCCACTGCCCCTCAGGCACCCTGCATGCCCCCAGGGGCCCTGCTGCCTGCGCCCAGGGGCATGCCAGCGCGCCCACGCAAGCATGCCACGGCCTTGGCTGCTGCATGCACGCCCAGGCCTTGGCTGCTGCGTGCTCGCCCAAGCCTTGGATGCTGCGTGCTCGCCCAAGCCTTGCCTGCTGAGTGCCCATGGGGGGCTGCCTTGGCCTTGGCTGCTGCATGCCCATGCCTTGGCTGCGTGCCCATGGGGGGCTGCTGCAGGCCTTGGCTGCTGCATGCCCATGCCTTGGCTGCGTGCCCATGGGGGGCTGCTGCAGGCCTTGGCTGCTGCATGCCCTTGCCTTGGCTGCCTGCCCATGGGGGGCTGCCTTGGCCTTGGCTGCTGCACGCCTTGGGCAGGTAGTGGGCATCCCAGGGGCATGCCCGCGTGCACGCCACGCCGCATCGTCCCGCACTCCAGCAAAATTGGCTCGTGCCTTTTTCTATTTTTGTGTTCCTAAATTCAGTCCATGATTTTAGAGGAGGATTCCAACAAGCGGTTCGGCGTTCCGAGTGTTTTTGAATTTTTTATGATTTTCCCTATTTTTCGGCATCCGAAAATCGTAAAAAATAAAATACTTTGAA
>JALGQJ010000087.1:52500-55000 GCA_023055345.1 Quercus wislizeni | reverse complement strand
CTGCTGCATGCCTTGGCCTTGGCTGGTTTCCCAAAAAATGAGGGTTTTTTGGAAAAGGAGGTTATTTGACCCAAAATGGCAGGCCTTAGGCATGGCAAGGTGCCCAGGGGCATGCCCGCATGCACGCCACGCCGCATCGCCCCGCATCGTCCCGCACTCCGGAGAAATTGGCTCGTGCCTTTTTCCATTTTTGTGTTCCTAAATTCAGTCCATGATTTTAGAGGAGGTTTCCAACAAGCGGTTTGGCGTTCCGAGCAGTTTTGAATTTTTTATGATTTTTCCTATATTCTGGCTTCCAAAAATCATAAAAAATAAAATATGTTGAATATAGCCTCCAAATTTTGACAGGCTAAAGGTTACATTTTTCTTAGCATGTGTGCAAAAAATCAGGGCAAGACTCCAAGAATTGCTCAAAAAATGACCCATTATTCCTCCTCAACAAATCAATGTTTCCTCGTGCCAGAGTGGATTTTTTCCTAAGCGCTCTTTAGGGGGGGGAGAGTTGGAGGTGTCCGAAGAGGTTATCTAGGCTTGGCAGCAGCAGCCCCCCCAAGTGCTGCCATGGCCTTGTAGGGGTCCCAAGGGCATGCCAACGTGCCCACACAAGCATGCCAAGGCCTTGACTGCGTGCCTTGGCCTTGGCTGCCTGCCCATGGGGGCTGCCATGGCCTTGGCAAGGCCATGGCAGCATGCATGCAAGCATGCCTTGGCCTTGGCTGCCTGCCCATGGGGGGTTGCCTTGGCCTTGGCTGCTTGCCCATGGGGCCATGCCCTGGCCTTGGCTGCCTGCCCATGGGGGCTGCCTTGGCTGCTGCATGCCCTGGCCTTGGCAGCATGCCCGCGTGCACGCCACGCCGCATCGCCCCGCATCGTCCCGCACTCCAGCAAAATTGGCTCGTGCCTTTTTCTATTTTTGTGTTCCTAAATTCAGTCCATGATTTTAGAGGAGGATTCCAACAAGCGGTTCGGCGTTCCGAGCGTTTTCGAATTTTTTATGATTTTCCCTATTTTTCGGCATCCGAAAATCATAAAAAATAAAATACGTTGAATCTGGCCTCCAAATTTTGAAAGGTTGGAGGTTGTATTTTTCTTAGCATGTGTGCAAAAAATCAGGGCAAGACTCCAAGTATTGCTCCAAAAAAGACCCATTATTCCTCCTCAACAAATCAATGTTTCCTCGTGCCAGAGCAGATTTTTTCCTAAGCGCTCTTTAGGGGGGGAAGAGTTGGAGGTGTCCGAAGAGGCTATCTAGGCTTGGCAGCAGCAGCCCCCCCAAATGCTGCCAAGGCCTTCTAGGGGTCCCAAGGGCATGCCACGGCCTTGGCATCCCACCCACGGGGCATGCCACGCCCTCGCCATGCTGCCACTGCCCCTCAGGCACCCTGCATGCTACGGCCTTGGCTGCGTGCCCCCAGGGGCCCTGCTGGCTGCGCCCAGGGGCATGCCAGCGCGCCCACGCAAGCAGGCCACGGCCTTGGCTGCGTGCCTTGGCCTTGGCTGCTGCATGCACGCCCAGGCCTTGGCTGCTGCGTGCTCCCCCAAGCCTTGGATGCTGCATGCCCATGCCTTGGCTGCTGAGTGCCCATGGGGGGCTGCCTTGGCCTTGGCTGCTGCATGCCCATGCCTTGGCTGCGTGCCCATGGGGGGCTGCCTTGGCCTTGGCTGCTGCATGCCCATGCCTTCGCTGCTTGCCCATGGGGGGCTGCCTTGGCCTTGGCTGCTGCACGCCTTGGGCAGGCAGTGGGCATCCCAGGGGCATGCCCGCGTGCACGCCACGCCGCATCGCCCCGCATCGTCCCGCACTCCAGCAAAATTGGCTCGTGCCTTTTTCCATTTTTGTGTCCCTAAATTCGTTCCATGATTTTAGAGGAGGATTCCAACAAGCGGTTCGGCGTTCCGAGCATTTTTGAATTTTTTATGATTTTCCCTATTTTTCGGCATCCGAAAATCATAAAAAATAAAATACGTTGAATCTGGCCTCCAAATTTTGACAAGTTGGAGGTTGTATTTTTCTTAGCATGTGTGCAAAAAATCAGGGCAAGACTCCAAGAATTGCTCCAAAAAAGACCCATTATTCCTCCTCAACAAATCAATGTTTCCTCGTGCCAGAGCGGATTTTTTCCTAAGCGCTCTTTAGGGGGGGAAGAGTTGGGAGGTATTCGGCGATGCACACGGGCAACCCCTCTTGAGCTTGGCCACGGGTAGGCATGCTCATGACGAGCCCTTAGGCACCCAACCCCGCGTGCTCCACGGCGCGAGGTGGGCCCTAAATGCATCGCCGGGGTGGACCCAGGTTGGTATTTCACGTGTACGTGGTATAGCTGCGGCGCGCTCTTGCAACGCGGACGGTGTTAGTTTCACCCATTGCCACGCAGAGCAAGCCTAAGGTGATGATCAAACGCATTGTGAATGCCATCTCTGGTGCCACCTTTCCTCGAGGCCACACCTACCCGTGCCCAGTGGCGGGGGGTGAATGGCCTCAGTAGCCGCGTGGTGGGGG
>JALGQJ010000087.1:30000-32500 GCA_023055345.1 Quercus wislizeni | reverse complement strand
TGGGGGGCTGCCTAGGCCTTGGCTGCTGCATGCCTTGGCCTTGGCTGCTGCATGCCCATGGGCTGCCTCGGCCTTGGCTGCGTGCCCATGGGGGGCTGCCTAGGCCTTGGCTGCTGCATGCCTTGGCCTTGGCTGCTGCATGCCCATGGGCTGCTGCCTTGGCCTTGGCTGCGTGCCCATGGGGGGGCTGCCATGGCCTTTGGCTGCTGCATGCCCATGGGGGGCTGCCTAGGCCCTGGCTGCTGCATGCCCATGGGCTGCCTTGGCCTTGGCTGCGTGCCCATGGGGGGCTGCCAAGGCCTTGGCTGCTGCGTGCCTATGGGGGGCTGCCTAGGCCTTGGCTGCTGCATGCCTTGGCCTTGGCTGCTGCATGCCCATGGGGGGCTGCCTAGGCCTTGGCTGCTGCATGCCTTGGCCTTGGCTGCGTGCCCATGGGGGGCTGCCTAGGCCTTGGCTGCTGCATGCCCATGGGGGGCTGCCTAGGCCTTGGCTGCTGCATGCCTTGGCCTTGGCTGCTGCATGCCCATGGGGCTGCCTAGGCCTTGGCTGCATGCTTGCCCATGGGCTGCTGCCTTGGCCTTGGCTGCGTGCCCATGGGGGGCTGCCATGGCCTTTGGCTGCTGCATGCCTTGGCCTTGGCTGCTGCATGCCCATGGGGGGCTGCCTAGGCCTTGGCTGCTGCATGCCTTGGCCTTGGCTGCGTGCCCATGGGGGGCTGCCTAGGCCTTGGCTGCTGCATGCCCATGGGGGGCTGCCTAGGCCTTGGCTGCTGCATGCCTTGGCCTTGGCTGCTGCATGCCCATGGGGCTGCCTAGGCCTTGGCTGCATGCTTGCCCATGGGCTGCTGCCTTGGCCTTGGCTGCGTGCCCATGGGGGGCTGCCATGGCCTTTGGCTGCTGCATGCCTTGGCCTTGGCTGCTGCATGCCCATGGGGGGCTGCCTAGGCCTTGGCTGCTGCATGCCTTGGCCTTGGCTGCGTGCCCATGGGGGGCTGCCTAGGCCTTGGCTGCTGCATGCCCATGGGGGGCTGCCTAGGCCTTGGCTGCTGCATGCCTTGGCCTTGGCTGCTGCATGCCCATGGGGCTGCCTAGGCCTTGGCTGCATGCTTGCCCATGGGCTGCTGCCTTGGCCTTGGCTGCGTGCCCATGGGGGGCTGCCATGGCCTTTGGCTGCTGCATGCCTTGGCCTTGGCTGCTGCATGCCCATGGGGGGCTGCCTAGGCCTTGGCTGCTGCATGCCTTGGCCTTGGCTGCGTGCCCATGGGGGGCTGCCTAGGCCTTGGCTGCTGCATGCCTTGGCCTTGGCTGCTGCATGCCCATGGGGGGCTGCCTAGGCCTTGGCTGCTGCATGCCTTGGCCTTGGCTGCTGCATGCCCATGGGGCTGCATGCTTGCCCATGGGCTGCTGCCTTGGCCTTGGCTGCGTGCCCATGGGGGGCTGCCTAGGCCTTGGCTGCTGCATGCCTTGGCCTTGGCTGGTTTCCCAAAAAATGAGGGTTTTTTGGAAAAGGAGGTTATTTGACCCAAAATGGCAGGCCTTAGGCATGGCAAGGTGCCCAGGGGCATGCCCGCATGCACGCCACGCCGCATCGCCCCGCATCGTCCCGCACTCCGGAGAAATTGGCTCGTGCCTTTTTCCATTTTTGTGTTCCTAAATTCAGTCCATGATTTTAGAGGAGGTTTCCAACAAGCGGTTTGGCGTTCCGAGCAGTTTTGAATTTTTTATGATTTTTCCTATATTCTGGCTTCCAAAAATCATAAAAAATAAAATATGTTGAATATAGCCTCCAAATTTTGACAGGCTAAAGGTTACATTTTTCTTAGCATGTGTGCAAAAAATCAGGGCAAGACTCCAAGAATTGCTCAAAAAATGACCCATTATTCCTCCTCAACAAATCAATGTTTCCTCGTGCCAGAGTGGATTTTTTCCTAAGCGCTCTTTAGGGGGGGGAGAGTTGGAGGTGTCCGAAGAGGTTATCTAGGCTTGGCAGCAGCAGCCCCCCCAAGTGCTGCCATGGCCTTGTAGGGGTCCCAAGGGCATGCCAACGTGCCCACACAAGCATGCCAAGGCCTTGACTGCGTGCCTTGGCCTTGGCTGCCTGCCCATGGGGGCTGCCATGGCCTTGGCAAGGCCATGGCAGCATGCATGCAAGCATGCCTTGGCCTTGGCTGCCTGCCCATGGGGGGTTGCCTTGGCCTTGGCTGCTTGCCCATGGGGCCATGCCCTGGCCTTGGCTGCCTGCCCATGGGGGCTGCCTTGGCTGCTGCATGCCCTGGCCTTGGCAGCATGCCCGCGTGCACGCCACGCCGCATCGCCCCGCATCGTCCCGCACTCCAGCAAAATTGGCTCGTGCCTTTTTCTATTTTTGTGTTCCTAAATTCAGTCCATGATTTTAGAGGAGGATTCCAACAAGCGGTTCGGCGTTCCGAGCGTTTTCGAATTTTTTATGATTTTCCCTATTTTTCGGCATCCGAAAATCATAAAAAATAAAATACGTTGAA
>JALGQJ010000087.1:17500-20000 GCA_023055345.1 Quercus wislizeni | reverse complement strand
CATGGGGCTGCCTAGGCCTTGGCTGCATGCTTGCCCATGGGCTGCTGCCTTGGCCTTGGCTGCGTGCCCATGGGGGGCTGCCATGGCCTTTGGCTGCTGCATGCCTTGGCCTTGGCTGCTGCATGCCCATGGGGGGCTGCCTAGGCCTTGGCTGCTGCATGCCTTGGCCTTGGCTGCGTGCCCATGGGGGGCTGCCTAGGCCTTGGCTGCTGCATGCCCATGGGGGGCTGCCTAGGCCTTGGCTGCTGCATGCCTTGGCCTTGGCTGCTGCATGCCCATGGGGCTGCCTAGGCCTTGGCTGCATGCTTGCCCATGGGCTGCTGCCTTGGCCTTGGCTGCGTGCCCATGGGGGGCTGCCATGGCCTTTGGCTGCTGCATGCCTTGGCCTTGGCTGCTGCATGCCCATGGGGGGCTGCCTAGGCCTTGGCTGCTGCATGCCTTGGCCTTGGCTGCGTGCCCATGGGGGGCTGCCTAGGCCTTGGCTGCTGCATGCCCATGGGGGGCTGCCTAGGCCTTGGCTGCTGCATGCCTTGGCCTTGGCTGCTGCATGCCCATGGGGCTGCCTAGGCCTTGGCTGCATGCTTGCCCATGGGCTGCTGCCTTGGCCTTGGCTGCGTGCCCATGGGGGGCTGCCATGGCCTTTGGCTGCTGCATGCCTTGGCCTTGGCTGCTGCATGCCCATGGGGGGCTGCCTAGGCCTTGGCTGCTGCATGCCTTGGCCTTGGCTGCGTGCCCATGGGGGGCTGCCTAGGCCTTGGCTGCTGCATGCCTTGGCCTTGGCTGCTGCATGCCCATGGGGGGCTGCCTAGGCCTTGGCTGCTGCATGCCTTGGCCTTGGCTGCTGCATGCCCATGGGGCTGCATGCTTGCCCATGGGCTGCTGCCTTGGCCTTGGCTGCGTGCCCATGGGGGGCTGCCTAGGCCTTGGCTGCTGCATGCCTTGGCCTTGGCTGGTTTCCCAAAAAATGAGGGTTTTTTGGAAAAGGAGGTTATTTGACCCAAAATGGCAGGCCTTAGGCATGGCAAGGTGCCCAGGGGCATGCCCGCATGCACGCCACGCCGCATCGCCCCGCATCGTCCCGCACTCCGGAGAAATTGGCTCGTGCCTTTTTCCATTTTTGTGTTCCTAAATTCAGTCCATGATTTTAGAGGAGGTTTCCAACAAGCGGTTTGGCGTTCCGAGCAGTTTTGAATTTTTTATGATTTTTCCTATATTCTGGCTTCCAAAAATCATAAAAAATAAAATATGTTGAATATAGCCTCCAAATTTTGACAGGCTAAAGGTTACATTTTTCTTAGCATGTGTGCAAAAAATCAGGGCAAGACTCCAAGAATTGCTCAAAAAATGACCCATTATTCCTCCTCAACAAATCAATGTTTCCTCGTGCCAGAGTGGATTTTTTCCTAAGCGCTCTTTAGGGGGGGGAGAGTTGGAGGTGTCCGAAGAGGTTATCTAGGCTTGGCAGCAGCAGCCCCCCCAAGTGCTGCCATGGCCTTGTAGGGGTCCCAAGGGCATGCCAACGTGCCCACACAAGCATGCCAAGGCCTTGACTGCGTGCCTTGGCCTTGGCTGCCTGCCCATGGGGGCTGCCATGGCCTTGGCAAGGCCATGGCAGCATGCATGCAAGCATGCCTTGGCCTTGGCTGCCTGCCCATGGGGGGTTGCCTTGGCCTTGGCTGCTTGCCCATGGGGCCATGCCCTGGCCTTGGCTGCCTGCCCATGGGGGCTGCCTTGGCTGCTGCATGCCCTGGCCTTGGCAGCATGCCCGCGTGCACGCCACGCCGCATCGCCCCGCATCGTCCCGCACTCCAGCAAAATTGGCTCGTGCCTTTTTCTATTTTTGTGTTCCTAAATTCAGTCCATGATTTTAGAGGAGGATTCCAACAAGCGGTTCGGCGTTCCGAGCGTTTTCGAATTTTTTATGATTTTCCCTATTTTTCGGCATCCGAAAATCATAAAAAATAAAATACGTTGAATCTGGCCTCCAAATTTTGAAAGGTTGGAGGTTGTATTTTTCTTAGCATGTGTGCAAAAAATCAGGGCAAGACTCCAAGTATTGCTCCAAAAAAGACCCATTATTCCTCCTCAACAAATCAATGTTTCCTCGTGCCAGAGCAGATTTTTTCCTAAGCGCTCTTTAGGGGGGGAAGAGTTGGAGGTGTCCGAAGAGGCTATCTAGGCTTGGCAGCAGCAGCCCCCCCAAATGCTGCCAAGGCCTTCTAGGGGTCCCAAGGGCATGCCACGGCCTTGGCATCCCACCCACGGGGCATGCCACGCCCTCGCCATGCTGCCACTGCCCCTCAGGCACCCTGCATGCTACGGCCTTGGCTGCGTGCCCCCAGGGGCCCTGCTGGCTGCGCCCAGGGGCATGCCAGCGCGCCCACGCAAGCAGGCCACGGCCTTGGCTGCGTGCCTTGGCCTTGGCTGCTGCATGCACGCCCAGGCCTTGGCTGCTGCGTGCTCCCCCAAGCCTTGGATGCTGCATGCCCATGCCTTGGCT
>JALGQJ010000087.1:5000-7500 GCA_023055345.1 Quercus wislizeni | reverse complement strand
ATGCCTTGGCCTTGGCTGCTGCATGCCCATGGGGCTGCCTAGGCCTTGGCTGCATGCTTGCCCATGGGCTGCTGCCTTGGCCTTGGCTGCGTGCCCATGGGGGGCTGCCATGGCCTTTGGCTGCTGCATGCCTTGGCCTTGGCTGCTGCATGCCCATGGGGGGCTGCCTAGGCCTTGGCTGCTGCATGCCTTGGCCTTGGCTGCGTGCCCATGGGGGGCTGCCTAGGCCTTGGCTGCTGCATGCCTTGGCCTTGGCTGCTGCATGCCCATGGGGGGCTGCCTAGGCCTTGGCTGCTGCATGCCTTGGCCTTGGCTGCTGCATGCCCATGGGGCTGCATGCTTGCCCATGGGCTGCTGCCTTGGCCTTGGCTGCGTGCCCATGGGGGGCTGCCTAGGCCTTGGCTGCTGCATGCCTTGGCCTTGGCTGGTTTCCCAAAAAATGAGGGTTTTTTGGAAAAGGAGGTTATTTGACCCAAAATGGCAGGCCTTAGGCATGGCAAGGTGCCCAGGGGCATGCCCGCATGCACGCCACGCCGCATCGCCCCGCATCGTCCCGCACTCCGGAGAAATTGGCTCGTGCCTTTTTCCATTTTTGTGTTCCTAAATTCAGTCCATGATTTTAGAGGAGGTTTCCAACAAGCGGTTTGGCGTTCCGAGCAGTTTTGAATTTTTTATGATTTTTCCTATATTCTGGCTTCCAAAAATCATAAAAAATAAAATATGTTGAATATAGCCTCCAAATTTTGACAGGCTAAAGGTTACATTTTTCTTAGCATGTGTGCAAAAAATCAGGGCAAGACTCCAAGAATTGCTCAAAAAATGACCCATTATTCCTCCTCAACAAATCAATGTTTCCTCGTGCCAGAGTGGATTTTTTCCTAAGCGCTCTTTAGGGGGGGGAGAGTTGGAGGTGTCCGAAGAGGTTATCTAGGCTTGGCAGCAGCAGCCCCCCCAAGTGCTGCCATGGCCTTGTAGGGGTCCCAAGGGCATGCCAACGTGCCCACACAAGCATGCCAAGGCCTTGACTGCGTGCCTTGGCCTTGGCTGCCTGCCCATGGGGGCTGCCATGGCCTTGGCAAGGCCATGGCAGCATGCATGCAAGCATGCCTTGGCCTTGGCTGCCTGCCCATGGGGGGTTGCCTTGGCCTTGGCTGCTTGCCCATGGGGCCATGCCCTGGCCTTGGCTGCCTGCCCATGGGGGCTGCCTTGGCTGCTGCATGCCCTGGCCTTGGCAGCATGCCCGCGTGCACGCCACGCCGCATCGCCCCGCATCGTCCCGCACTCCAGCAAAATTGGCTCGTGCCTTTTTCTATTTTTGTGTTCCTAAATTCAGTCCATGATTTTAGAGGAGGATTCCAACAAGCGGTTCGGCGTTCCGAGCGTTTTCGAATTTTTTATGATTTTCCCTATTTTTCGGCATCCGAAAATCATAAAAAATAAAATACGTTGAATCTGGCCTCCAAATTTTGAAAGGTTGGAGGTTGTATTTTTCTTAGCATGTGTGCAAAAAATCAGGGCAAGACTCCAAGTATTGCTCCAAAAAAGACCCATTATTCCTCCTCAACAAATCAATGTTTCCTCGTGCCAGAGCAGATTTTTTCCTAAGCGCTCTTTAGGGGGGGAAGAGTTGGAGGTGTCCGAAGAGGCTATCTAGGCTTGGCAGCAGCAGCCCCCCCAAATGCTGCCAAGGCCTTCTAGGGGTCCCAAGGGCATGCCACGGCCTTGGCATCCCACCCACGGGGCATGCCACGCCCTCGCCATGCTGCCACTGCCCCTCAGGCACCCTGCATGCTACGGCCTTGGCTGCGTGCCCCCAGGGGCCCTGCTGGCTGCGCCCAGGGGCATGCCAGCGCGCCCACGCAAGCAGGCCACGGCCTTGGCTGCGTGCCTTGGCCTTGGCTGCTGCATGCACGCCCAGGCCTTGGCTGCTGCGTGCTCCCCCAAGCCTTGGATGCTGCATGCCCATGCCTTGGCTGCTGAGTGCCCATGGGGGGCTGCCTTGGCCTTGGCTGCTGCATGCCCATGCCTTGGCTGCGTGCCCATGGGGGGCTGCCTTGGCCTTGGCTGCTGCATGCCCATGCCTTCGCTGCTTGCCCATGGGGGGCTGCCTTGGCCTTGGCTGCTGCACGCCTTGGGCAGGCAGTGGGCATCCCAGGGGCATGCCCGCGTGCACGCCACGCCGCATCGCCCCGCATCGTCCCGCACTCCAGCAAAATTGGCTCGTGCCTTTTTCCATTTTTGTGTCCCTAAATTCGTTCCATGATTTTAGAGGAGGATTCCAACAAGCGGTTCGGCGTTCCGAGCATTTTTGAATTTTTTATGATTTTCCCTATTTTTCGGCATCCGAAAATCATAAAAAATAAAATACGTTGAATCTGGCCTCCAAATTTTGACAAGTTGGAGGTTGTATTTTTCTTAGCATGTGTGCAAAAAATCAGGGCAAGACTCCAAGAATTGCTCCAAAAAAGACCCATTATTCCTCCTCAACAAATCAATGTTT
>JALGQJ010000086.1:130000-137371 GCA_023055345.1 Quercus wislizeni | reverse complement strand
GCTTTTTGCTGCCGGATGAAGGTCTTACGTCGGCTAAGAAGCCAATGGTCCAACAGTTCCCACCAGCCAGGGAGGAATGATAGAATCCTAGTCCGACTCTTAACTCGTTTCCGATGTATTATCCTATGCGGATTTAGCTGATTTCACTTGCCTTTTTGATTGACTTTGTGCTGCGAGGTTGCCAATCACGACTTTCTGTGCATCTTCAGTTAGCCCTCATGCATAATAGAGGTAGCCCCCTCATTTTGCCTATGAATCCTACCGTTCATTCTGAAACTACCGATCACTAGCCCCGAGAACTCAAAGGTGCGTAGCTTGTTCCACAATTAAACGGTTCTGCAGGTATCCCCTCACCTAATACCCGCTACTCAGGGTTGAAAGTAGCACAATCGGTCCATGAGAGCGAACTAACAACACGAGGTGGTTCACCTGCTCGTTAGAGGGGGTTCCGCTACTGACCGATAGGTCGGGGGCTTAGCGACTGGCTTGTTTAAGCCAGGGGAGAAGCGAAGGAAAGAGCTCGAGTAAGTGTAGCCGCACTCCCCTTCTTGACATGAATTACTTTACTTATTGTATGCACGATACTGCATAAAATGGTTTAACGGTGGAAGGGGAAACTCCGAATCCTCCATCGAAGTGAGTCCTGCTCCAAGGTCTTCGATACGCTTTGAGAGCAGTAAAAGCCTATCTCTAACTCTAAAAGGGCTTATGCACTCCACTTTCCACAAGGTGTAAAAGAAAGGACCAAGCTAGATTATCGAAAGGAGACAGCAAGCGGGCTGGGACCGAAGCTCGCTATGCCGCATTTTGGAATGCACGGGAAAGTTCAACATAGGTGAGAAAGTCTTGAAAAAGATTCTTTCCGGACGTGAGCCTCACCCAAGAGGGAAACTCCATTTTGTGCTCGCTCCCTTCTGTCATGCATCATGGCTGGGTGAGTTAGCCCATTGCGAATTAACCTCCGTGCTTCCAATCTGGTTATGCACTTTTTGGTCTGATTCGATAGGGCAGGGCTTTGGATGAGGCCCTTACTTAAAAGGGCGGAAGCCCCAACTGATCCACCATCTCCGTGGACGCTATGTTATCCGAACTCCCAGCATCAATGATCATCTTTGCACTGGCCAATTCCGACATAGATTCGGAATACATCCTTCCGTCTCCTCCTCCTTTCTGCTGACGTTGGCTCATGTTGCCGCACAATCTAACGACAGCGAAACTGTCTCCTCTCCTAAGCTTCAGAACCCCCGCTATGTTTCCGACTTGAACTTACCTTTAGAGCTTCCCGGGCTCTAGGCTCCACAACGTTCACTCTTCCATCTTCAGCTGGTCTATTCTGCACTCCCCCAGCAGCATTCGTGCGTCTGAACATTGGGATAGTAACGATCAAAATGCCCCACTCCTCCACATTCATAACAGTTACCGGATCTCCTCTGCGGAGCCTTTTCTTATCTCCTTTGCAGCAAGCTCTGCCGGCCTCGCGCTCCAAACTGATGGCGTCACGACGTTCTCCTTGACGCCGCCCCGGCGCTCTCCCCCTTTAAGAAGTTTGTAAAAAGGCTCACGTTTTTTGGCTTCCTATTCCTATAAAGCAAACAACCCCCCCTTGGTTGTGGCAACTTTCTACTCTTCCTGAGCTGTCTTGCCGTATCTAAAATGGCTTCGAGCATCTGGCTTCACCAACTGCTGCCTGCTCTCTCCTTCTTCGGCACTTCCCAGTCCACAACAGACCTGATCTTCTCTTGATCCATCTGAATCACACCCTTGCTGATCCAATGGCCGATAAAGAGCATTTTCGTCTGAGCACCGTTTCGCGTACAGCTTCTTTTCCTGCTACACCCGGAACACTGTACTCAGGGTTCCAAACCTCTTCCTGACGGAAAGACCACTATTGAGGGAAATTCAGACTCACTCTTGGTATCGATTCTGAGAAGACTTTTGCCCCACTGGCAAAGGTTACTTTTGTAGGGCTCTGATTGCAGTTGCCACGGTGAGAAAGTAGCCTTCGTTCCAGTGAGATGTGGGGAATGCTTTTCTGAGTTGAAAACCACATTAGGAGGTTTACATGCCACCTTCGCCAGGGCGATCAGTTTCTTCACATCTAGTTAGTCGACTCAGGAAGGCGTTGTATGGACTAAAACGAGCAAACTCCGGCTCGAAAGCAAGATTGACAGCGGACTCGTAGCGTGGCCATAGACAGAAGATGTTGCAGAAAGGCTTCAACGACTACATTTTGACCAAACTTCGTCCCGGTTTTGAAATCAACCTTTAGGTTGAAAAAGGATTGGCGGATCACCTCTCAGAAAGGGAGGGACAAAGAAGCACCATCCATCCAACGGGCAGGGTAGAGTCTCAGACGGAGGCCCGCCATCCGCTAGCATTGTGGTTTGGAATCGATTCTTTATCAATGGCCCACCCTTTCTTTGAACCTTGTCGATGATCGAACTTAAAGATATAAACTGAGTGCCATTTGATGAGTAACTGAGAACAAGGGAGAGGGATATGAAAAGAATGAAGTAATGAAAGAGGAAGTCATTGCTAGTAGTAACGACTTGTCACGATCCATTGGTTCATATAGAATCCATGTCCTAGGTGTATCAAAAAACATTCTTTTCGCTAAGCGTATATAATAAAATAGAGTGAAAGGGTCCACCCCGAAACCAAGGGGGTACTAACTAACAGCTGAGTCCTCTCCGAACCGCAGGAGATAGTTGCCCATCATACGGCTCACCAACTTCACTTGCCTCTATGGGGGGCTCGCTCCGGGCAGGTTCGGATCACTTACAATACACGGCTCTACGAAGGAAGGGGCTGGTTGGTTAGGAACGTTTTCAATATGATTCTTTTCCCGTATTTGTTCGATGAGAAATGCTAGTCTGTTTTGTCCACTTTCTCCATCCCCCTCTATCAAAAAAATCAAAAAGGAAGGCGAGCTTGCTTCTTATTCCCGTGTTCGATCTCTTCCATCTCTGCTTCGCTCGTTGTCACCTATGTTGAAGAAAGGTTTGGAACCCTGTAGAGAATGAAGAGGGGCCAAGGATTTTCCTCTCAACAGTGCTTCTTGAGGCTCCACTCTCCCCCCTGAATAAGTAAGGCCCCGTTAGCCTGGGCGAAGATGGGGATAAGGAATAAGGATGGAAGCCCTCTTAGCTCTGCCAGGGACTGGACGGGGGTTAGCTCTGTAAATGTGTAGGTGTAGAGCCAAGTGTAGTGTGGTGTAGTAGTAGGCACTTCTAGGCCCCTTCCCGGCTACTGGATCACTCCAGTGCTTGGGGTACTGCGGACCCTCTGCCATCCATTGCAGCAGAGCCGTTTCATGAGCGGGGGGGCTAAGCGCAGTTCTTTGAATCAAACGTTGAATGAAATCGATTCTTTTTTAGATATCAAAATGGAAATCGGATAGGATAGATGGATGGATCTATCTTTCTATTCATATATATTACTAAAAAAAATAGATTTCTATAGTTAAGTAGCGTAGCAAGAAGCCCCAAATCCTTGATTTGGCCAGGAAAGACTGCACTGCTTTGGGCCCAGGAAGCGAAGGGAATGAGCTCGGCTGCTTCTTCTCCACACTTATTTTTCTCCGTGCCCGTTCCGCATGCGCTTCGCGCGCCATTGGCGCTTTGCTCTCCTCTTATTCTTCATTGGACGGTTCGGATGGACTTCGCCGTTCTTTCCCAACTAAAATAGAAAAGGCTGTATCACATCGAGATGTCTATTCGTTTTCCGCCCCCAATGAGATGGATAATTTGTAACCCCCTATTTATACTTTTGGGCTCTTCATCTTTCTGAATCGAGGCCCGGCCCGGCTCGCGTCGTTCCAACAACCGGCGGGGAGCACCTCAGTATACGATCGCGCGCAGTAACTGGGAGTCCTATTACACCTAAGGCCAACTTCAATTCACCAAACCAAGGTTCATCTCGTGTAGTGATTGTGGACTCGTACAAGGATATTGAGTAGACGGTTGATGTATCAGACTCGATCCTATCTTTCGTAGCATGCATTCCCATCCGTGTCGCAACTGATTCGGTAAGCTACGTGTCCGGTGCACGGAGAACTGCCTTCGGTCCCCAAACTTACTTACTCGTGGCAACCTTCCGGCCGCCCAACGACCTATAACGCTAGTCACTACTCCCACTGGGGCTAGGAAGTAAGCCCCACAACCCAAAGCGGCGAAGAACAAATAGAATTTGCTACAAAAGCCGGCTAACGGGGGTATTCCTGCGTATGAGAACATAGTAATGGAGAAGGTAATAGCCGAAATAGGATTCGTTTTGGCTAGAGCGCCCAAATCCGCTATATATTTGACACGGGTTTGCCGTAATGCTAAAACTATAGCGAATGCATCTATCGTCATTAATGCATAAATAAAGATACCAATTAGTAGTGATTGAATTCCTTCTATGGTTCCACATGAGAAACCAGTACGAATATAACCTACATGTCCAATTGAACTATGAGCTAGAGGTCTTTTTACTTTCGTTTGGGCCATGGCGGCCAGTGCTCCTAAGATCATAGAAGCAATGCTGCAGAAAAAGAAGATTTGTTGCAATGTAGCTCCATAGGAACCATAAATAGAAACACGTGAAATATTAGCAGAAATAGAGATTTTAGGCGCAATAGAAAGGAATGCTGTAACCGGGGTGGGCGAACCCTCATAGATATCAGGTGCCCACATATATAGAGTCAAAAGAGATATGGAGTCCGAAGGGGAGGGGGGTTTTCTTCGGGGCTCGAGAGATGGAATAGATAGGGCCCCACAAGTTTTTAATTCGCCGCTGGGGAATTCACACGAAAGGGAACGAGGAATTCTCAACGAAAAAAGTGCTCTCTGAACCGAACGTGAAAGTAGTTTTCCATCAGACGGCTGTTCCCGTAACTCCACTCTCGACTTGGATTATATATCCAAAAAGGTCCGCTCTCGGCTATTCCACACGCTGCCTAGCAGAGGCGTGGTTATCTGAAGTGGATTCTCTATTTTCTAGTAGATGCCGAACCTGCTGCCCCATTGACTAAGAAGGGGGCGGGCGCAGCAGCTACATGGACCCCTTCCTTTCTGTTGTTGCCAGCGCTTTCCCGGGCCGAGTCGGAATTCTTTATTAGAAAATAAGGGCTGGCAAAGCCCGAAGGCTGCTATCCCAATAGGCCAGCGGGCGGAACGAGGAGAGAGCCCGGCAATCATACCACCGCGGTCGAAAAAGCGTGTTCCCTTCAGATAACACGCACCGTAGGCCATCCTCGGCCTTCTTCGTTTTCGATGAAAAACAAATAAAATCTCGATCTCCGAAAGCGTTTTCCTTCCCCCGCCGCATCTCCCTCCCTTCGTCGAGCCTTTCCTTTAATGGTTGGGAGAAGCATTCCCTTTTCTGAACTTGGCGGGCATTCTTTCCAGCCTTATTCAAATAAGGGGGTGGGTTTGGTTTGAACATAGGCTCAAACATGATTTGAAGGTCCTAGCTACGCCATGCGTTCAATACAAAATCTGGAAAGCTGCAGGGATGACAAAAAGAGGGCGCTTTCCTGTGTTGCACTAAAAAAAGAAAAAAGGACCTAAGAGAAGACGCTCTTCTCTTAGGTTTCTTCCTCCCGCGCCCGGCCCGCGTTAGAGGGAAAGATTAGCAAAGCGAGAAAAGACAGAGGGAGGGGGAGCAGCATCTTATTCTCTTCGCGAGAACTTCCGGATCGGAGAAGCATTCGGAACGGGCTCCGCGTTCATTTTGTTGGCAGAAACGATCCAATCCATTCGGGGCTTCGGGGAACCAAAAAACGAAGTCTTTCGACTTGATTCATAGATAGAATCAATGATAGATAGACAAAAGATAGATAAACGAGATATCTTTTTTTTCTCTAAAAAAAGAGGAATAGAATAGACATCCCCTTAGATGTCTATGTAATCCTTTATCATCTCCCGATTCTTTTTTATATCGTTATATCCGCTCTCTCTAAAAAAAAATGGAGAGAGAAAGAGCAGATGGATCCTATCCCCTATATCGAACACTAAATCCTATCTATTGATAGAAAGATCTTCGTCAAATACCGGACTTTGCCTTTTTTTTTAGGAATTCCTCATATCCAAGGCAGCTTACCACAAGCACCCCCCCCCATACGACTAGTTGGGGGGCTGTTCGCCTTTTGAATCAAACAAAGTAAGTAGTAGGGGCTTCATAGCTACTTTCATTCTAAAGGAAACCGAAGAACCAACCTGCGGAGCGCACCTTTTTTGGTACTTCAGTAGGGCGAGCTCTTTGATAGTGACTTCTTCCGTTTGGTAGGGCGACGAAAGGCTACTTCAATCTAGGAAACAGCCGGAAACTCGAGAGGGTCGCCTTTTGAAGCGTTCGCCGGTAACCAAAGCGTCACGACATAATCAAAAGGAAGGAGTGACGCTGACTGAATCCAATCCATAAACCCGGAAACGAAAGAAAGTGTGTTCCCTTTCGTCAAGTAGGTAAAGTAGGCATACGAACCACTTTTGCTTTGCCTTAGACTCTATTGGAACAAAGCAAAGAAGGAGGCGGAATGGAGAAAGGAAAGGGGCAAGGGCGGTCTTTCTTAGCGCGAAAGCTGCTGGTTCGGGGGTAGGGTACGGTACTAAAGGTCCTCGGACTTCCAGGCGGTTTTTCTTTTGGGCGGCTGTTCACCGTTGGATCTCGCCAATACAGCCCCCTATAGTTTTCGTTACCGAGATATCTTTTTTTTTATTGTTCCCAGGGATTTTTTGGGTAATCTGCTCCCATGCTGCAAACAGTCGAATCTGAACTAAACCTTGTCGCTCTTCTTTCTTTCCTCGCGGGCAGGAAGCACACCAGCAGCGTGCGTTGCGTGATTCTACTGTGTTTTTTGCACTTGACTGGGTGGACAGTTGACCGGAAGAGAACTTCGATTCGCCCGGCCAGCAGGCGGGCGGCGTGCTTATCTTGTGTGACAACACTCCAGAGCGAGTGGCTCTTCTAGGCGGGCAGCTGTGTGACAACACTCCAGAGAAAGCGGCGCTTTCGTGTAACATGCTATGGTCTCAACGCCCTTACGAGGTAGTGATGAGTTTCACGCGCTCTAAGCCCGGCCCGCGCGCGGTTAGGAAGATTGGCCGCAATCTGAGCGGTACCACCCACCCTACCCTACCACCTATAGGCGGCCGTCCGTCCTACAGCCGCCCGAAAAGGAACTGCAGTGATCTTGAATAGGGATCCTACAGCGATAAATAGAATCCCCATAAAAATACCACTAGATCGAGCACCAGTGATTTCGTATCCGGTCAAAATCTTGGCTAATTGATCGAAGTGGGTAGCTCCAGTAGACCCATAGATCATGGAACAAATAGGGTGGGTAGGCCCAACCACCACACTACACGTATAGACGCGAACCCCCCTCGT
>JALGQJ010000086.1:95000-127500 GCA_023055345.1 Quercus wislizeni | reverse complement strand
AATCCTTATGTCAGGTTGGTTGTTCAAAAGACTTTCTCTTTACCCTTTGCATCTTCATCTTTTTGAAAGCCCAGACCCATTCTTCTGGATCTTCATTAGTCCTATTTTAGGTGCAAAGCCTCTTCAATAAAGGCCTCTTTCTCTCTTTCTTTTATTTATTTCATTTCTCCCCCATTTTTCATTTTGTTGATTGAAAGAGGATAAGCGCTATCCATTGAGTAAAGGGGGGGTTTGCTACAGTGATTCGGGCGGTTGGTGGCCCCTTTCGAGAGTTGCGGGTCCTTGCCGCTGCATGAGTGGTAGCTCACGCTCAAAACTTCTCCGACACGAGTCCTAGTCGTTGCGCTGCGGTCCGTTTCCCGGCTTCGCTTGCGCGATTTGCACTTCTGATCGGTTCCATTCATCCCCGACCCTAATGAATCGAGTATGAAGGGGTCCGTCCGTCAAGCGGTTCGGGTTCTCGGTCGGTTCCCGTTCGCTCGCCCCCCTCATAGTCCATTAGTGGGTAGGGCGGTAAACTTAGAGGGCGCCCGCCTCCTCTTCAGACGTGTCCTCGACAACCCGGCGGTTGTTCGGTCTCCGCTTTTGGGGGCGGGAGTGCTTGGCCGCTGGGGTTTCCTTTTCCTCAACCAATTCGGTTGTGTCAGTCCTGTGAGATTGGTCTAACATTTTGTTATGAGCTGGCTGGGCAAAGATGGATGGAAGGTAAGATAGATTTGAGTTCAAGTGGCACAGGACCTTCGATCGACCATGGGGCGTATTCTACCCTTACCGAATTCATTCTATTGAAGCGTAACGTAAAAAGCTCCTTCTCATGTTGCATTTTTTTGGTTTGGAAGTTCCAGAATGTTGTCTGTGGATTTCTAACAAAGGAAAGCCCCCTTATGCTTATGCCATTTGATTCATTAAAGTTCCGCGCTGCTCGCCATTCCCCGAGGCCAAGGACGGGGTCGAACCGTCATTCCAGGATTTGCAGTCCAATACATTTCCATTATGTTACCTAGCCAAAGCCCCCACCTCATGTGCCAAAGTCAAACGGTTGTTCTTCCTTCCCTGCTCCCTCTTTTTCTACATATGCGGTGGCGGGCGGAGCACTCTATATGACCGGCGGCGGGTTATCAGAGAAGAGGGGACAGCTTCTTTCTCCCTTGCCTTGCTCCATTTTACTTTTCTGATTGAAAGTAGCAAGCCACTCCACTACTGGTACAGAGGCCAGAAGGTTGCTTCTTCTATATGTTCAGGCAAAGAACATCTAGAAGCTAGCTTTTGTCTTGTAAGCAACCATGCCCATATAATAGAATTTAGCTTACCAAAGCGGTCTTACTAAAAGTAAATAAGGCAACCAGTTCCGTTCCAAGTGACATGGCTTTTCACTATTCCTTTCCAGAGAAGGTGGCTCATCCAGCCCAGCGGATCCATTGTTTATGCGGCAGTGCGATGCAGCTGAAAAACGTAAGCCCCTTTTTCTTAGGTTGGTATAGGTTATAGGTTGGGGAAAACTCCAAAACTAGGGTTCCAAAAAGCTTACCTTATATTAAATAGAAGTATAAGTTTTAGAAAGGGGCACCCTTACTATACCCCTAAACTACAAGCTAGCGCGCAACGGCTTTTCAGCCGTTGTTGCTTGCTGCTTGCAGGCTCGAAAATATCTCTTTCGCCTCTCCTCCCTGTCTCCATTCTGATTGATTCGCTTCTTCCTTCGCGCAAGCGCTTGGTTCGCCCCTTGTTGTGTTGTTGCATTTTGTGATCCTCCGCTTCAGTCTGCGTTTTTCGGATAGCCGGGATCCGACGTTGATTTCCGATTGAAATGTCAGCTCCAGGTTTTGGGCGACCCATCTGGTTAGTTCAGCTATCACTGCTGGAAGCCCCTGCGGTTGTTCGGCTGCGTACTCCCCGTCCGCGTATCTCACACTCCCAAAGCATCTTTTTTATTTCATATTTCATTTTCCTTTCCTGCATTTTTCTTTCTATCTATAGGTCGGCTTCGTGCAGATAGATGTTTGCTGGGGGAGATTGGTGCTCTTGAGGTATGCCCTTCCGGTGGGTTGTTGTTCTTTTCTCTGTCTTTTTCATCCAGTGCCCGCACTGCGTCAGCAAATCTTCGTCTTCGATTTCTCTTCGCAACGCAATAAAGAAGTCTAGCAGTTTATCTCGGCATCTGTCTTTTAAGTCATTGATCTCATATCTATAAGCAGGGGGGTCCGCGTTCACTATTAAGCCTACGCCCGCCCATTCCTTTCAAGCTTGATCCCGCCCTTAGACTCGTTACGCTGTTCGACTGAACTCGTTGGCTCCGCGTTCTATTCGGTCGGAACCCGGTTCGAGAACCGTCTCTCATAGATTCCCTTCACCAAGTCATCGCCAGCAATCAGCTCTTATCCCTTGGTGTCAAAGGGCGCGAGTTCCTTTCTTGTCTTGCCCAAAAACTTTCTTTATTATCATTGGAGAAAGACTCTCCCGCGGCAAGGTTTTACACATAGGGCCAGCTGCTTTCTTTATCTCGCTTGCCGTTAGTCCGTCTAGCGCCTTTCGGTTGGGGTCCGCCCCGGGGGTTAGACCGCTTGGATTAGATTTTATAGAGTCTCGAAGGCAGTCAACGTGTCAGCCATTCTTCTCCCATTAGACTTGTAAATCCTTTGCTCTTTTTCCTTCTCTCTTCCAGTTCTCTCCCTCTACTTTACTTGACAGGGGCGGAGAATACCGCTCTATCAATAACAAGAAAAAAGTAGCAATTCAGTTTCAAATGGTTTGAGCTTGGAAGCAACCTACTATCTATCGATAGGCGAGAACAGACTGCTATTGGCGGCTTTGCCTATCTATTCTATTATGACTGGCTTGGAGACATCAGAGGGAGACCATTATCTCTATCCGGGTACGATCATAGCTTCATTCATTCGTTGAACCTTTGGGATAACCATTAGCATTGAGGTCAATCACCACACCACCTCTATCATACATACGACATTACATGACGCGAGAGTGCATGGTCAACACACACCTAAAGCGCCTACGTTCCGCTTGCAACCAATACAACCACAACCACCTAACTTGCACGAGATTCAACAACCGAAACTACTGGTAGTCCCGAGGGGACGGCATCCTCCTATAATAGTTAGGAGTACTGAACAAGCGAGTCATCGGTCCGGGGAAAGAAAAGGACCGCCTTTCAAAAAAAAGTAACTCGCTAGGCCTTCGGAACAAAGGTGATTCTGTTCATGCTTCAGACGATCTGGCTAATTAGATATACTTCTTCTATTAGAAAGGCGAACCCATAGGCCTGTTTTAGCGCGTTTCCAAAGGTAAGCGGTTAGGTTGACTTTGTCACTTTCTTCGCATCCATAGCGAGTGGACCTAAGGTACAGTTACGACTGGGAGATAGCAAGACTCACTGAAGAGTTTAAACTAAGGATTGAAAGTAGCTAAATCGCCTGTATAACAGATCTACGAATAGCCAACGCCTCTAACAACGTATTTAAGGGGGTTAGGGCGGTTCCTTAGGCACCTTCACATCTACATCTACTTATAACAAGCACGTACACACAAGCAAGCTTGAATCCTGTTATCTTAACTGAGAATGCCGTTACTTATAGCCTTTTAACGGCAGCTACACATTGGTCGAGACTCACACGACAGTCGATACTCAGGATTTCGTTTAGCTAAGTGGCCTGTAGACTAGAATAGTAAACCTCACCCTAATTTAACATCTGCTTGAACTCCCGATCTACTTTTCAAAATAAAACTTCTCGAGCTGGATTAGAAGATTTGTATATGAATTCCCTGGTGACTTTCTTTCCAAAGCCCCGCATGAGCAAGCCAAGCTACTCATGCCAAGCAGCTAACTTCGAGACAACTAAGGGCAAACTTCGAGCTAGAACTAATGGATTAGCATTAATAGTAAGTTCCCCGGGGGGATTTATTTCCTATGCTTGCTGGCTAAACAGAGTTGCCTTCCACACGTGCACTGAAACCAGAGTCTGCTACTCGCCTTAGGCAAAACCCGGAGTCTTTTGCTTGAACCTCATTCTCCTATCTTAAATAAGGCCGGAACGGTGGCATAAAAGCCTTGGAACGGCTGCCGCGCCTGATTCGACTCACCATTATTATTAGGCCTTCTTTGTCTTCGCGTTACCCTAGTTCCTTAATCCAAATAGCCATAGGAGAAGCTGAGCTAGCTAACCTAAGTCCGTAGCTAAAGTTCTCAAACAAGAGTTCCATTCCCCTTACTCGTATTGCAGGCAAATCCCGTTACTAGTAGTTCTGGTTAGCCCACTTGCCCGAGCACACTCTCAACTTGTAGATGCGCCAATCCCGCCTTCCCCCACGAGAACAGAAAAACCAACAGACCACGAACACCAGCACGCATGAAAACAGCCCTTTTGAAAGCATACCCAAGGAGCGGGCATCCATCCAATCTTCACTTATAGACATAAAATGGCCTTATTTCCGTTCGTTAACTACTTATAACGAGCAAGTTAGTAGCCTACCTCGGCTGAATGTTGGGACAAACAGCAATAACCGTGCTTATCCTTCTAATAAAGAAAAAAACCCCATATTAAACCGATTCACCCACTACTGCTACTACTAGTATAGAAGAAGATCTATTAACACGCACGGCTACCTATATAACAAGTTGCCTCTGACCTCTGTCTCACGACCGCAAATAGAACCTGTAGCTTCATGCCCTGACCTGAACTGAACTACTACTGGCTTAGCTGCCTAGCTACAAACTCAAAAGCCTGGATTTGGCTAAAAGGACCTATTATTTGCATTCTAAAGTACCATGTTCACTTCTTTTCCCGACAACAGATCGGAGATCTTACTTTCTCAAGTCATACGTCTTTTGTTCAGCCAACAGTGTTCCGCTCTACTTATTATTACTTACTAGCGCCCTTCACTTCAACTCATACTACTTTACTTCCAGCTTATTCCCAAATCAGCGTACCCCTGCTTCCTTTAACAGGCTAGTACACAAGCTACTAAAGCTAATAAGCTAGTATACACGCATTTGCCCGATTGCTTTAACAGACGCTTTACCTCCTGGTTTCAACCTGTCCTGTCCAAAACTATGGAACTCATCTGAAAAGTCGATTTACTAGATCAGAACGTGAACTCTGAGAATAGGGGTATACAAGTTAACCACCTAGAATCGATCCATGACCGCTAAACTAAAGGAATCCTTTACCAAGTAAGCTACGCAACCGTCTTTACCCGCCTCAACCAATCTTAGCTCGGACATGCCAACAGCCAATACTTACTCCTTTCCCTGGGACAGCTAATCAAAACAAATACGGCTTGAATCCCTTATCTTTGAGACTACCCTTAGGACTCTATAAAGTCATTTAACAGCAGATAGACACAAGTTATGACAACCCTCACACGAGAGCCAAAAAGAAGGCTTTCAGACTGACTCTACTTCTTGCAGCTACTTCCTAACAATAAGATTGAGTCTTTAACCTGATAACCGCTTTAGCTCACGCTTTCCATCTTCGCGGCAAGCGATCGAAGGATATTACGAGTAGTTACGATCTCGTGCTCCCAAGCAACCAAACTAGCAGAACATCGTACGGAACCTAAGGAAGGACCGGACCACAGAGGGGGATATAACCCAGTCTTATCTGTCCTTTCTTTTTTTTTTTGGGGGGGGGGGGTTAGACTCCTTAATCCTAGGAGTCTAATGCATCCGGGCCCCCGCCGACCATATAGATCGACTATTTCCCACCCTAAAAGATCAGGAGCGTTTCCGCCCTTCACTCCGGATGAAATCCCAGACACATTGGCAATCAGGAACGCCCAAAGTCTTATAATGGATGTGGGTTATAGTGATATCATGCTCCGGTCGATCAAATGGATAACCAGGAGCAATAATACCACTCCTCGCTCGAGGTTGGATTAGACCCCGAGACGAGACCAAGTATTCTGTACCAGATACTCCGCCCAGCAGCCACCAGTGTGATCGCTCACACTGGGAGGTGTCTTCCAAAATAGGAGGTCTGAAAGACAACCCTAGTGATGCAACCATGTCATAGATCTGCCATAGCAGACCAAACCTAACCAAAGATTCTTGGCGTCGGTCAGCCTGCCAATTGTGATTCACAACAGGCGCATCGAAAAAGGCGCTGATGCAAACATCAGGTTGCATTAATGTACCGTATAGTAATAGCGGCAATAGCGCAACCATTCCTTAACCCACCCGCGGAGGGTTGACCACTCTAAGAACTCCTTCACCTTTTCTTGGATGAAGAGTTCATCAGGTATCAACCGTAGGTCTTTAGGCCTCATCTCCTTGCGAAGACGAGCAATTATGACACCTTTGAGATAGGGATTAAGGGGACCTCCCCTACCTAGCCAGAGGTCAAAACCATCTGGGCCATATAGGGTTTTCGTCTGCATGGCTAGAACACGTTCAAAGGATTTATTTCTTTTGTGATCTAGGCGAGCAAGTACCCTGAAACCTGCACCACCAACACGACACAGAGTGGAGAATCGGACACTACTATGTTTGAGTCCGATAGCCACTAGACCATATGGGTGGTAGAAGTTCAGTAGTGAACGAACCGGGATCGGGCTAATGTCCTTTCTAAGGTCGTTCACTCGGAACCGTTTCGCAAACTCTGCCGATCCAGTGTTAGAAATCAGAGATTTTTGATAACTGATTCTAACTCCTAACACCGAGTCTTTTCAGAGTTTCCTCGTAGACCCGGCCCACTTCAGGGTCAGCAATGACTACATCATCACCCAGTACTGCGTACTTATCAAAGCGCATACCTGGATGTACCTGTTCGGCGCAATACCACACCAATATATGATGGGATAGTGCAAAGAGAGGCCAAGAGGCATAGTACCCTAAGGGTTGTCCTGCAATAAAGCTGACAAGTGAAAAAACTTTCTTTTGACAAACGGCACAACAAATGCGTTCATCGCAAGAGCCGAGTTCACTACAGCTGAAGCGAACGACCGATCAAAGGCCGCCGACATGACCTCAAATAACAAGAGGAGAGGCCACCTGTCGGTGGCATTCTTCAAGTCATATGAGAACACATGGCGTTCGCCCTCTAATCTATCAAGAGGACCTTCCTGGTTGAACGTGCCATCCATGGGCAACATTCTCAACACAGACATCAACCAGTCATGGACTGGTTTGAGTAGTCTTTGATTGATATAGTTTCCTATGGCGAATACTCTTCTCTTACCTCCTCCCTCAACCGACTGACCCAGTCGGCCTTCAACCATGGGCAACCCTAGTTGTCGACATGTTGGTAAGACAGGACCGATCGTTTTCTCGAACTGATCGAGATCAGTTCCTGAAAACAATTTGTTGTTCTTGTCGAACGCATATCTGACTCTATGGGGCCACAGTATACCTGACGACCACTGCTCTCCCTTTTGGTGTATAAACTCCAAAAGAGAGGCATAAGAGGCCATTTCGAACATTTGAGAAGGAAAGACCGATATAATGTTCTTTCTAAATAATTGTCTCGCCTTCTCAGAACATCCGTCATAGCACAATTGTGATCGAAGAAGCATACGGTTGGAAGACTTTTCCAAGTCGGTACCCACGACATCCCCTGACAAAGAGGAATCGTGGAGAGTCGAGGTAAATACCGGGACAAGAGATCAGGGAGGAACACTTTCATCTCCCCCACAATCTCTTGGACAGACTCTAAATCGGCAGGTGTGATTATAGGCTCAAAAAGAGCCTTAGTTACCTTCTTTGCTAACTTAATAACTTTATTAATTGAGAAAAGAGATAAGTAGAATCGCACCACCAAGTAAGCCCTGTCATCATGCCTTCTTATTATCCTTCTATGAAAAGGAGGAATGATACGTGGTATGCCTGAGACCGGGTGAGAGACACTGGGACTGGTAATAAATCATGGGGTCTTTTTATGCCTCCATAAAAGGTTTGAAGAGATGAGCTACACTGCTTCAAATAAAGCGCAGTGAACAGCATCCCTGATCCTTTACACAGTCGCAGCACTTGTTTGGTAAACAGGTGAATTGCAATACAGTGTTCCTTGGTTACCCCATCCTGGATGAGAAGAGTCACCTTAAAGAGGAGGCTCTTCAACACCCGAGAATCTTCTCCAATTCTCTGCCACCGTATGGGCCTCAAATTAACACATAAGTTAAAGAATGGTTTCATTGCTTGTTTGATCTTCGAACCAGCAGTGACCGCCACCAAGGCCAAATCACTACGCTTTAGGCATTGAGTATCACACTCTCATAAATCTATTATTGAAATGTGTGAGGGAGAGCTCGTTGCCTTCCCCTATTGGGTTGGGCGAGGTTCTCATCGCACCCCTGAGGCCAGACTATTTTAATCTGGACCCCAGGAAACCACTGTGTGATCTGCCTTACACCCTTCAAGAGTGTAAGTTGCATCACCCCTAAGATCAAGTCGATCTCACCCACAGTCCCCTTCTCATGGAGGGGCCTAGTAGGGCACTTGGTAGATGCCAAGTCCTGCTTGTAGAAGGTTTGTCAAGCCTTCAACAACAGGTGTGGTAGTCACTATCATATCATCCAAATGGACAACCGATAGTGATGCCACAGGGGGAGGCCAGAATCCCCAATCACAGTAAAACCATGAGTGGCGATCCGGGCTTACAGACGAGGAACTACCTCGGCTGTCGCCACGTTCGGTTACCCGAACGCGACGCCCCCGTCTTCGAGACTTGAAAGATTTATAGCAAGGCAAATTTTCTAGAAAAATAAAAGAGGCAGAACAACGAAATAGATGAAAGGCGAAGCGCTACGTAGTGAAAGAAAAAAAGTTTCAAAAAAGATCAACAAACCAAACAACTACACGTTAAAACAAAAATGAATAAAAAGAAGAATGAAGTGTTTGACCCCAAGGAGAGGCCGTCTGATTCTAGGTGCATACCGAGGAAAGGGGCTCGGCAGCCGGGGATTGAATCCCACCTACACTACAGCTACGAATGTGGAAAGGGCGTAGTGCAGCCAGCAAGCTGCATGCCTGGTCTCGAGGAGTGGGTTCATTCCCGTCAATACCGAGAGCCCTCGAGTCCGCTTTGGTTAGGGAAGGCATTAAGTTGGTTGATCACTGTTCGCCTCATCAGTGTAAAGCATAACATGAAGCGGATATCAAATCAGCGATTGTTTGGGTTGCTGTGGGAACCCCGCCCTCTTCTTCCAACAAATGCTTGCCACTCAGCTGGGCCACTTTCCTTATTTCGACCAGGGGGGGGGCAAATCCTTATTCCTACTTTCAACAGGCTTCTTTCCCTCTTTTTAGCCTGTAAATTTTGGCCTCACCATTTCAGAGAAGAGGAAAGATCTTCTCCGTATAGGCGGCGGAGAGTTTCACTGTTTTTATGTTTATATACGATAAACTGGCGCAGTAAAAACTCAAAACACAATCAATATAATTTATACGAAAGAGAGCATTGGCTTTTTAGGAATCAAAAAGTTTCGGAGTAAAAGCCAAATAGACCCAATCAGTTTACTGAAATAATTATAAATATAGTAATTAATACTAAGAATGTTACTCTTTTTCTTCCAGTAAGAAAGAAGAAGTCAACGCTCATTCAGCGCACCTTACCTAACTCCCCCGCTTGAGAATAAAATAAGAAAAACATATGGGAATACCCATTTTGAATAAACAAAGAGATACAAAGATAAGGAAAGAGACAATGAGTATGAAAAAGAAAGAGCTTACCAAATAACATTCTCTTTGAGAAATGGAAGAAGGAATTGGCTTTCAAAAAGAAGAATTTGTTGTCATGGGTCATGGATGCTCCTCTCCTTGCTTTTGAATGCCATATTTTAGAATCTATTTTTTACTTATTATCATTTCTTTCTCAAAGTCAAGTTTCTCGCTTCTTGCTTTACTTTAGTTTTCAATAAGGGGCGCGTTAGCGCTTTACTAATAAAAAAAGGGCTTTTTCAGCTGGATCCAGAACGCATAGGAAATCTATCAGTACGCCATCCGCTCCATATCTTTCGTAGTTTAGGAACTCGTCCATCCACGGGGCACCTTTCGTAGTGAGGGAACTCCTCTGTTTTTAGCTTGACGAGCTACTTTTGTTTCCGAAAAACGCATAAACCCCGGGATTTTCGTAAAAGAGGGACAAGTGGTAGGAGCCGACAAATAGTAGTGCCGGTTCAGTGGAAGTCAAGTCTTTACGTCTATAGGGGCTCCCTGACGGTCCCGAACCCTCCAAAAGTGATGGGTATGTGTTCTTTCTTGGCACTCTCTTTCTTTGTTATGCCAACCTAAAAAGAGATAGGGATACGGAGCTTGACTTGAAAACAAACAACTGGCACTTCCCTTCCCCCCCTCTCACTTAAAGGCAGATAGGGCACTTTTTTCCTTTCCTTAAGTCCAGGATACGAAAACAATTCCTCCCCACTAAAAAGAGCGATTGAGAGTGGATTTAAGGTTCGATAGTGTCGAGAAGGTATTAGCTACCGGTAACCGTACTTTCGTAAAAGCACCATTGGGCGGTGGTTCCTCTCTTTTCTCTTGAACCTCGAACAAAAAATCGATCTCGCCATCAGCTCGACTAAGAGTTCCGAATCGAAAAAGTAAACTGAACTTGACTTAAGACGAAGGAACCGAGTGCCGAAAAAAACCGGTTTTTTTCTTAAGGCTTCAAACTACTAGTCATTAAGACTACTATGAAAGAAAAGTAAGGAAGTCCTTTTCTTGACTTGGCCTGCGTGCATTATACCTACCCTCTTTTTAAAGAACTTGATTTCAATCTCAACAAAGAAATGAAAGCATAACTCTTTGCTTGTTGTCCTCTTACTCTTTTAGCCTGCCTTGTGGGGGTCTCTCGGGTGTCTACGGCAGACCCAATCAGTCTCGTGATGAAGAGAAGTCTTTTCCGATCTTCCACTAAGAAAGGTATCGTCACGACAACAAAATTTGCTCGGTAAACTACTCGGGGCTCCCCATGGTTTAGTAAAAGGGAGGGGAGATTTTCTCTTCATCCGGGGGTTCACTTCATTCATTATGAACTAAAAAGTGTAAGGCTGATTAGTGAGGTCTTAAAAACTTCATACAATGAATGATCCGCCATTCCATTTGTGCTTTCCGCAAGTAGGCGACGCGAATCTATGCTTTCTATGTTTCAATCGGGTACCAATTGCTTGGATGCGTTTGAAAGCCTCGAGATAACTTGCAGAAAAATGATTTCTAGGTTTGTCTTGTGTCTCCGTAACAAATGGTCCATTTATTGATGGGCGAACGACGGGGATTGAACCCGCGCGTGGTGGATTCACAATCCACTGCCTTGATCCACTTGGCTACATCCGCCCCTACCCCCGCACAGGTTTAAGTCTCTATCTACGATCAGATCCTTTCCGAACCCCCCCCTGACCGCTATCAAAGAGAAGCTTTTTCCTATACTATAGTTGCAAGTCTATTGTTGTGTTTTGGAATTAGGGGAAGCAAAGCTTCAACAAGTAGAAGCTTCCTGGCAAAGCTTCAAACAAAGAGGTTGGGCTGTTCACTTCATTGATTTGACTTCACTTTACTTAAGATTAAAGATAGGGGCCGGGCGGGCAGTGAAGGCTCGTTTAGTAGACAGCAAGCTACGGCTTTGACGAGCAGCAAGCACCTACTCCTATCAAAATGAAAAGCAGCAAGCGGAGCTTGAAGAAGCGAGCCCATATCAGAGAAAGCCATTGCGCGCTAGCCCCTTTCTATTAGTAAGGTTGTCAAAAGGCTAAACTTGAGTTCCTTTATGAAAAAACTAAGAAAATAGGGGTAAGTGGGCGCTAACGAGCAAGAAAAGGCCCCTTACGTTTAGATAGGCTAAGGCGCCTTTACTAATATTAGAATATTAAGGCGCTTCTTGCTTTAGAAAGATTGCAGGGGCGCGTTAGCGCCCTTCCTTCAGCTGGCTTCGCCCTATCTATTCATCTCTTTTTTCAAATGGATATTTAGGGATCTCTCTTGCTCATAGATCTTGAAAGCAGATCAATATCCGTTTCTCAATATATCTTTCTATCTATCGAGAGAAAGATATAGATCTCTATCTGGATCTATCTCCATATCTAATCTAAATATGGAAGAACCAACACTTAAAGGGCGTAACCAACGGAAGGTTCTCACCCTGTCCCCGACATTGTTCTCCGACGATGCCCCCTGGGCGAAAGGGGGCACCATTCTCTTTCTTTCTTCAATCGTTCCGATCAGGACAAGTGGGTTGGTTCGTTTCGTCCTTCTATCTACGCAATTCTCTGTCTTCGTTCGTGATCATGTTGGGCGAAAGGTAGTTGTAGAGGAGCGGCTGTGAAACGGCGATTCCCCCCTTTCCATTGAAGTAGGGAGGGCCTCCTTCCCCACCATTCCGACCTATTCTTTTTAAGGATTTTACCGATGCTGAAGGTAGCTTGCTTACCAAGCCACCCACTTGAGAAGCTAGTCGCCAGAAAGAAGCGACGAGGAAGCGAAGCTGTCTACGAAGCTTTGCTCCCCCCCCTGTAGTCGTAGTACTCGGCTCGTCGCTACTTTGATTCAAAAGGTAACCGACTTTCTCCGGTTTCCGCAACCGTAATCATTTGTTACTCCGATTACTTCATCCATAAATCTTTTTTTATTATTTCAATAGTGGTACGCTCTAAAAAAAAGTCAAGGATAAGCTTGCATTCTAGAAGCGGTAGCTTCCCGCCTCCTTCATCCCTACTGCCTCCTTCGGTGAGAAGCTCCCTTCCCTTTTCTAAAATGCCTAATGGGTCTGCCTCAGCAAATGTACAAAGTGGAGCTGCCCGCTGTTTGGCTGACCCTCTTCTTCCCATTCGGGTTGGGTTGACCCAGAAGTTAAGTAAGAAGGAATGGAACCACTGGAGAGTCGTCTGCAGTTCACACTTGGGCAAAGACGACTGACTTTGGAAGCGGAACACGAACCGATTTCCGCTATTCCGGGTTCTTATTGAGCGTAGCGAAATCAAGGTTTATGATAAAGTCAGCGAAGTTTCTATGGTGTTCTACTTTTGCGTAGTCTCGGCCCACAGTGGAAGGCTCCGCACCTGAGCCTCGTTAGACTCAGCGGAAGTTTAAGGTGTAAGTAAAGAGAATAGAAGAGATGAAGTCCGTCCCTTAGCCTAGTCTATATCTACAGCTGACGCAACTCCGTACCGACGCCTTACTACTACTTAATGAATTCATTAACGGCTAAGTGATTTTATAACCTGAGCTTTCCTTAACCAGCTGACCTTATTTCGTAACCTTAACGTACTTTCTTTCTTACTTTAGCATAGGCCTTCGCCACTTCAAACGGGCGCTCCGCCCCCTATTTTTTTTTTTCATTAGAAAGAGCGAGGCCTTACTTATTCTGTTCAGGGGGGGCTGAAAGACAAAGAAAGGGGGGCGTGGTTGGTGTGTCACTGGGTCGGTGGAACCCGCAGGAAGGGGGGACGACCCGCCGAATTCACATCAGAAATCACCAACATGAACACAAACGAAATCTTGAATTGCGTATAGAAACAAAACGAACCACTTCTATTCTCGGAGCTGAGGTATATGAAGAATGGCTTTTTGGTCCCTTTCGTCCAGTGGTTAGGACATCGTCTTTTCATGTCGAAGACACGGGTTCGATTCCCGTAAGGGATAGGTACTCATTCCCGGCCGCTTTCAGTTAGTGTTCATTGCTGAGTGATCGCTCGCTATCTGGCTGGAAAAGGTGGTCCGGAAGCTTCCTCTCTCCCAGCAAGCAAGACGGGATCACCACTTCTCTCAGTAATGGACTTCCTCCAATTCTTCCTTAGCCTTAGATGCCCTTTCATAGAATAGATTCTCGAACCTCCGACAGACAGAATCCCCATGCATGCGTTCTTTCTCTCCTCCCCTCAGCCATACATCTCTTTTTTTTTTGCTTTTGGCCGTTTTTGTTAGGCATTGAACCCCACCTTAGGTGCTGAGTGGTGCCCCCCCCCCCTAATACCTAAAAAAAGTTCCGTCTATGGAGCCTAAAGCTTAACCCATGGCATGGCAGTAAGCAGTAAGTTGGCCTAGTCTCTCGCCCAGCCTTCGCCTTCTTCAGTGGCCAAGTTGAAGCGTTCAACGGTTCTTCGGCCTACCACCTTTCTTTTTCAAGGTTGAGCTTGTTCAATTGAAGCTAATGCTATGCTGCCCTTCCCTTGTTCAAGATAAAGCGAGGACTTTCTTTTAGCTACCGGCCCAAACAAAAGAGATTAGCCTCTTGATCGATCGATTGATTGGATCGAAGTACAAAGGGGTTTTTTGAAGTGTGAGATCAGCCCAAGACTAAGGCCGAGCAACTAGCTGCTGCAGGATTGGACGTCTATCTATCTCGCCACGCTCTCCTACTCCTATAAAGACCGGCGGAAGGAATGCTCTGCTCATCTTTCTTTCTTACGGCCCGTTACCGCGGCGCTCGTTCACCCCTTCGGCTTCTTCCATTCAAAAAGGTAGTGTCTTTTTCCTATTCTTATTGGTAAATAGCGTCTTGAAGCGAAGGCATTATTGAACGAAAGAGATGCCGGGTCGGTAAATCTGTATCCCATTCTTCAGGTATAGTTTTGTTTGATCACAGATCGGCAGGTGATCCGTCCTTTCTCCCCCCCCCCCCTTTTTTTCGTCAGTCGTCTTGATCCGCCAGAGGGTCTTGAGCTAGCTTCCTTGAAGAGGCTTGATGGGAAAGAGAGGTGAAAAAGGAGAACTTAAGGAAGGTCTCTCTCTACCTCACAAGCTCTTGGATTCCATGGCTAAGGCTTACTTTGGCGGATTTTAGGTGAGGGTGGAGGAGTAGGATAGGGGGTGAGTGTAAGATAGAACCTCAGGATTCTAGGGAAATTTTCGCATATAATAAGGGTGGTGCTAGGGCTCAAGACCATTTTGAAGGGGGAGTTGGATCATAAAGAAGAGTTTGTTCCTTTGTTTGAAGAAGAACAATCCTACCGGACTCATTTGAGATAGGAATGGCTAAACTTATTGTCCCAGGAAGAAAGCTAATGAAAGCAAAGGTCAAGAATATCTTGGTTTAACAGAAGTTAGTCAAAATATCGCTTTTCTCCATCGTACTATGATTGCTAGATGGCATTCCAAGCTCCTTAATATAATTCCTATCGAACGGGAATTTGTAGTAGTGCTGGTGAGGGTATGGAGAATCAATTCATCGAGTCTTTCAAGAAGTTATATAAATTGGATTGGCGCCTTAGACCGTTTTGGGTGACTTTTTCGTGCTTGTCCTTCAAAATAAGAGAAAATGTTCAGCCCCTTTATCTAAAGAAGAGATTGAAGAAGCGGTGTTCAATGTTCAATCTAGGGAAGATCTTACTAATAATAAAATAAGAAATACGATGGTTTCTCTTTAGGGTTTATTCAGGCTTTATGGGCTTTGTTAGAAGTGGATCTCATAAAGTTATGGAGGAGTGTTGGCATTGAAAATGCTGCAGTGTGGGTATTTTAATACCTAATGATTTACAAGCCTGCGGTTCGGGTTGTTTAACATCCTGCATCCCCATTTTAGAAGTGCGTTTGAACAATACCTCTCTTGGTACTTATCCTTTAAGAAAGGCTCGAGAGACCTACTTGCCACGTGGCAAGAGGCCATTAGCCAAAAAAACTGTGATAAGATCTCAAAAGAAAGAAGAGTATTCGAATCCGGGTCCCCTATGATACTTGGCGCGAAGCCATGGGTCCTAAGGGAGATTGGAAGAGAAATCCGATCTCCACTCTCTCAAAGAAATACGAAGGCTATAAATAGGATACATAAACCTCACATATAGATGCGCACAAGTTTTTTTACAAACGACTTCACACTTGGAGCTTTGAAGAGGCACTCAAGTGCTTGAAGGAGAAATAAAGAGAAGCTCTCAGTAGGATAAGGAGGAGATTTAGTCCCCAAGAACCCAAAGGACAAAGACAAGGTAGCAAGGCCTCGAAGACCGGAAAATTCTTGCGTCTTCTTCCCTATTCTTCTTCTCATTTTCTTCTGTTTAAAAATGTAAAGATCTCACTGATCTTAGAATCAAATGTCTTCTCCTATGGTATATGTAATTAACGAGAAAGCCGAGAGACTTCCCAGGAGTGTGTAACCCACCACCATATTAATAAAGACCATAAAAAAGGGAGATTGTTGTGATCACTTTTCTTGTGTGAATCTTTATTTCATACTCGAAATTTGCTTTCATAAATAAACACCGGGGAAGAAAGCAAAAAGGATTCAGAATCTATATAATCATCGGGAGACTTTGGATAACGCTGGCATTTATGGTGCTGTCCGAGTCGCGCAAGAGTATTTACCAAAGGGACGCAAACATTTATAGGGGCGCTTGTGAGTAGTGGAGCTGGGTGACGAATACCCTACATTTGAAGAAAAAAACCTTGTGGGACCTGAAGAAAATCGCCGGCCTTCCTATTTACGGCCAAGTTTACGACGAGTATACTCCTTGGAATGAAGAGTTGTACGGCTTCGACGAGATTTCGAAAGAGAAGTACCATTCGGAGTGTGCCCGGGAACTCTTCGCGAAGTACCAACGCTTGGCGCTTCGTAATCAATATACAAAAGTGGACCATCACGTATGGGTGAACCATTTCTTCAAGGGTGAAATTGAGAGACAGGCCCCACGTGGGAGAAGGAAGGCTCGACCAGAATGGGATTTTCCTGTCCTTTTTCGCTTTTGAATGACTGAACCTTGTTGGGACTCCTACGGTCTTTGTAAGGGAGTGGAGCGAAGGGGTTTTCAGCAAGTGGAGGCAACGCTAAAGGTTGTCTAAGGTACCCGAGCGTAACGGTTTGTTGAGCTAAGGGCAAGGAGCAAAAACCACTCCATTCTTTGTGAAATTAAGGAGAGCAGCCAGCCCTTTTTTATTATATTAATTATTAGCGGGTAGGTTACACTTTTTCCTTAAGCATAGATGAGATTAGAGATGAAAAAGACGCTAGCATTAGCAGAAGATCATCGATCATACTTTATTGCCTTAGATCACTATCGAGGAAGAGAAACTCATAGCACAGATGATCCTTACCCGTGAAGGCAGAAACAGTACCTGTTGTTAACAAAACGGAGTCTCAAAAACTCAATTCTTTTATTTTCAAGCAGAGCACCAGTAAAAGACCTAGAGGCCTATGAAAGTCACGTTTTTACTTAAGAAAGATGGCGCCTTTGCGAGGATGTCTTTAATCAGCCAATGCCAAGGCAACAAAGCTAGCATCAAACCTACCCGCCCCTTAATTCCTACCATCCCCGATGACAGAAGAAAGATAAGCTAAAATGGGAGCTGGAGAGGCAGGAAGAAAGATTCTCACTTGGACAGGAGATGCGGACGAGTTTTGGTCTAGCTCCAAGAAGTCTGGGAGAGAAGGAGGCAGGGCCAAGCTGAGCTAAACCTAAACGTATGCATGGTTAAAAAGGACAAAAGGCCCATTTCCTGTGTTGCTCGAGAATTTTGGAATCCTTTTTATCTTTATCCTGGTGGCACTCTCTTACTAACTCTTTGTTTTGGTGCTTTAGCCAGCCTTACTCATCTATGAGACAGATGAGAGAGTGGGAAAATGCGGTGTCATGACTTTTTCCTTGAAAGGCACCCTCTGTTGACGAATCAATTTGAAGCCTACGATTCCCCTGAGAATGGATCTCTCATTTGGGCAAAAAGGCTGTGAAAAAGGATTCCAAATCAGGCTTTCCTCACTTGAGTAGAAAGCTTTTCAGAAAGGAGGATATCCTAAACCAAGCACAAGCAGTCAGTAGTCTCAAAGAGTAATGAAGTTGGATTAAGAAGGCCGAAAGCCAGGCAGTAAAGCTCACGTTGTCGACACCTCTTGTCCGTCAGTGAGTGATTTCTCGTATGTGTAAAAAAGACGGGTAGACCGTCTCATCTCTTTCCTCAAAGTGGTGGATCGAACTTCGATCATGTCACGAGAGTGGATTCAGTTGGTTTCATCGGTCATTCTGCGAACCTGACAGCTATCACTTACTAGTCAATGAAAGTGGGGTCAGTTTCAGTCTTCTTCGGAGCTTGAAAGTAAAAGAGTCTCATGTATTTGCTTATGGAATTATTGCTTCAAAGAATCATCCTCAAGAATTACAACATTGGCTTCTTGCTTATCAAAGGCTCCGGCCCTTATAAAACCAAAAGAACAATCTAATGATGGACAGCTTGCATCAGTGCTTAAGCTTGTTCCCTGGAGTGTTATCCTCTCTTTCTTCCCAAGAAAGAGGGAAATGGCTGTGATTCAATATGAAAAAAGGCCAGCACTCACTCTTCAGAAAATATCTATCTGCCGTCAAGGCCACAATGTAATAACCAAGGTTTTTATTCCAGAGTCAGATTGGGGAGACAACTCCTTCAAGGCTTTGACTTATATTCCGAGGAAGACTTTCCCAGCAACGGAAGAAAAGATTGCGAGGTACTTCGATAGCATCAAAAAGGTACCTTCTAGCTCAGCTTTGTCATCTAGCTCGGGCAGTTCAAAAAGAAAAAGAGGTTCCAACAACGAGAAGACTCCCAGGAAGGGGAGCCGCATAAAAAGAGACTCTAAACAAACTGTATTAGAGCAGCAGTCGGACTCGTTGCAAGAAAAGGTAGTTGAATGTGTTAGGCGAAGAGAATATAGCACGTAGAAGCTTATAGAGTCGGCAGTTCGACGGCTTAATGCTTGCCAGAGAGAGTTCTATAGCCCTTAGGATAAAGACATGAGCATAGGATTTCATAGAGAGCGCCTTTGGGCTCCTCTGAAATACCCAAAAAATTCTTTGTATTCATGTCAGGATTTCGCGCTGAGGAGGCCTCTTCGCTCCGTTGGGACGAGCTGGTCGAGATGTGGTGTCCAGTCACTCACATTGGTGAGGGCTGCGCTATGCCACCTGTCCTTACCCTGGTAGTACTGCTTTAGCAAAGCTAACGGTAGGTCAGACAGGTCTGGGACCATATTTCCCTTCATAGGCTGGAGCAAACCTTGCGTTTACATAGCTATGCCCTTTAGTTGCGCATGTTCAACCTAGGCAAGACCCTACTTGCTGGTTTATCCATCATTCAATCCACAACAAATCGGATGAAAGCCTGATACTTCTCACCTACTTAAACGAGATTGAAAAAAAAACTACCATTCCGTCGAATCGGAAAAGGTTTCGAAGAGCACAGAAGGTCAGTTCGGTGGTAAGATCTGAAGGGGAGATTCACGGGTAACTTCGGAGGGTGGGGAAGGAAGAGCTGGTGCGGCGCGTCAAAGGCCCTCACGCAATGCCGCTGCACAAAGGGCCATAGCGTAGCTCGAGCCAGAGCTTTTGAGTTTTCCAACTAAGTTCCAGTCCGCCAAGGAGTGTGAGTCTTGAACGGAGGCATCAAAAGCCGAACCATAAAGACGCAGCACCACCTACTGTTTCAACCGTAGAGTCGACCAAAACAGAAACCTTAGGCGAGATAGACAATGAAAGAAAGCACTAGACTTTTCTTTCTCAAATACAAGGAAGTAGGCATAGACAATATTTTGTAAAACAAATCCACGGGGGACCCCGTAAGGCATGGGTTTAATATCCTTTCAAAAGTAAGAATAGGTCGAGGAGCAGAAACTCTCCTTTTCAAGGTAAGAGAAGAGATCAACTTAGAGCAAAGCAAGCTTGCGAAGCAACCGAGGCAAGAGCGTGAAGCAGCTTTTCCCGAACCAAAGGATCCAGGTTCTCTGGAAACAAAGTATCCCGATCCCTCAGCATCAAGCGATGTCTCAGTATCATCTGCATCCAAACCAGAATTTGACTCCGAAGAGGGACAACTCACTTTTCAAAAATCACCCGACAAGTCGAATCCATATCATCAGAATAGAGGGCATAGGACTCTTTGCCCTACTATAAACTAGGATCAGAAAAGGTTGGCTTATAACATAAACTCAAAGACGCCAGAAAAGCACACTTAGCGCGGTTCATCAGGTTGTTCAGAGGCTCCTTCCTGTCTCGCCTACCGCCCTGCTTCAACATATCAGTTGTCATTAGGAACTTCTTTCTCTTAACGAGAAGCAAATGGCTTTTGTGTTTGTGGTCCTTAAAAGGCTTGCTAAACGCGCGTTAAAAGCTATTTTTTTCACCTCTATTGAGTAAGTTTGTCGCTTCTTTCGGAATGCACTGAAAAGCTCAACGCGCTCGTATCTGGGTCGAGGGTCATTTTTCTGTATAAGCAAGGCTCGGGATATGGGGATATGGATTTCACCTTATGGGTAATAGGCTGCTGAAACAGCAACACAGGCAACCAAGCAAGACTTATGAAGTGCGTTCAGGCTCACTTTACACTAAAAAAATGGGAACCCTAGTTCGAAATATGAAACAAGTTTGCAACAAGAGAGTCGGCGAAGGGATCAACAGTCTTCCTTCAGTAAAGGCCCATCCAGGGTGTGTCTTCGCCCACCTCTTTACATATGCGATTGTTCGCTCGACCTGGCTGCCCAGTTACGAAATATATAGCTATCAAAAAAGCTAGAAATAGAATTCAACTTAGTTGCTCAGTCTCTAGGAATTCCTAAGCGTTATCGAAGAAAGAAGCCTACTTGAAGAAGGCTGCCAAGAGGAGCAAGCCTACATCGAGCAAGTTGACTCACTTTATGTTATGTAAAGAGTTCGCTTCGCTATTACGGCCCAGTTCTTCCGCGAGCGAAGGCCCGTCAAATTGGTCTCAAAGAAACTCAAGGAAATCCAACCCCTTCCTCTCTCCTCCTTCTATCCAAAGAAACTTTCCCAGCTGTAGTAGCTGTTCTCTTCCTCCCTTCCATCGATTGAGCTTTCTCCCGCTTAATTCAATAGGGCCTTAGTAGATCGGTTTTCATTCGGACAACTCGATCGCTTCTTCCTTTGCTGGAATTGCCATCTTTGCTGCTCTCGGCTTCTGAATTCGTACCTTTCAATAGCCTCACAGTCTAGAAGCCCTAATGTTGTAAGACACGTGACTGCATTCCTAAATTCTATCTCTGGTTCCTTCACTGCTTCCCAAACTGACCTGCTTACACTGCACTGCTTCTTCCAACAATACTGGAAGTGGAGCTGCCCTATATGGTCAAGCCAAGCAAAAAGGGAGTTCCCTGTTTGTATCCTCTAGTCTCAAGAGTTTCTTTCATCTTCGATAGCCTGGAGATAGTGCATTAGCCTCCGTTGACCCTGAAGTTACATAAAAGATGATTATATTCGCTCCGTGCCTACGCCTTCTTCCTTTATCCTTTAGCTGCTAATAGTTAATCAAGGAGTTATGTATGCTTTCGGGCAAAAAGAAAGATTTCTTATTTTCGTGCTTGTGCAAACAAGGGTTAATTTCCTTAATGAGTTACAGGAGTCTACTAAAAGAGTACTCCCTCGTGCCCAATACCCATTCCATTGGTCACTTCACTCACTTGAGAGAAGGTTAACAAGGTCTTAGTGAGCAGAGGAGAATCAGAGCTGGAGGGGGCCCGAGCGATATCCTCATTAAATGCTCTTTCAAGTGGGAGTGAGTGACCGAATGACCCAATGTGTCTTGCCTCAAGGACTTATATGAAAGACTCCTTCTATTACTGACAGCCCTTTAAGGCAGACTTGTATATACGAGAAAGAAGGAAGATTGTTGTCTTGCTCTTACTCTTCTTAGGACTCTAAGCAGAAGTCCTTGATCTACTATTAGCAGCTAAAGGAAGTATGCTTTAGTCCTATTGAGATAGTAGAGTTGGACTAATTAATATGGCTTAAAGGTATCTCTTTAGTTCCCCGTCTCGCCATTCCTGACTTTAGGAAGGAAATTTTTATCATATATATAATATGAAATAAAAAAAAGAAAGAAGAGAAAAAACTGGGAGTTTGCGCCTGCTTGCTTGCTTACCAAGCCATCCTGGCAAACTCTTCCGGCTACATTAGTCAAAAATAGAAAAGTAGAGCCCGAGGAGAAGAACTACTTTCGCCCGGGGGAATGGTAATACTACATACATTCTTATTCTCAAGACACTATTCCTTTCACACTGCTGGCAAATTCAACCATTTTCACACACAGCTTGAATCTCGTTCAATCCATAAACACGTGCAATCTCACATCTTCAACTAAGACCACTCGACCAATTTCATCTATCCTGCGCGGTTCCACCCCTTAGCGGGAGCTGCTCTATTTGTCTCAAAAGAGAATCGCGTTCTTGCTGAAGTTCGTGAATCCGGTCTTGTAATCGCAGTCCGTCGATATATAGGGTGAGGGAGATTCCGCCTCTTTATCCCAGGAAGGGATTGGGCGAGGTTCTGTTGCACCCCTGGATGTCTGCTCTTAACAAGACACCCAGGAAACCATTAGTTAACCTACCCCAGACAAAGGCCTGAGTTGTGATTAACTTGAGACCACACACGATCTCACCCACAGGCCTCATCTCATGGTGAGGCCTAGGAGGGCACTTGGTAGATGCCAAGGCCTTACTATTCAAGGGATTGTCAGCCCCTTGGATAATAAGTGTGGAAGTCTCTGGTAAATCATCAACGACAACCACCAGAGGTGCCACAAGGGTAATCAAAACCCCCTAATGCTGACAACAAATCAACCACTAGGAGAATCTAAAGCTAACTGGAGTTCTGTTCCATCCTTTGATAGAGTCACGCACCTATTTGAGTGAAATCGTTTGGGTGAAGCTTGTGAACTGAACACCTATAAAAATTCAGCTTGTCGAGACAGATAATTGAATGAAGCTTGGAATGAATTAATTAATAAATGAAATTAAGACAATACGACAGAGCAAAATCTAGCAACTTTTTAATCTTTCTTGCCAAGCGGCTTCATTCGGGTCCTCCAGTAAGGGGGGGTAAAGTAGCGTCTACTAGCACAGGAAGTCGCTATCCAACCGCAGGTTGGTTTCAGCGCACTTAGTCGTCCCGTAAGAAGCTGCTGCTTGGCTAACCCGCTCGCTGCTGCAGTGCTCAGTGTCGGTCATGTATCCTGTGTGGGCTCAGAGTTCCCCCTCCTTTTTGGAGGGAGGTGCCCTCTGATCCCGCTCGGGGTTTATTCCCTTCGCTCGCAGCCCACTTGAACAATCAGCAGGCAGATTTCTCGTAGAATGAAGATCCAGCTTGACTCTAAGGACGAGGCAACTCAAAATGGGTGTTAGCGACTCCGATTTTTATGATCGTATACGATTGACCAGGCCTTCGCCGCAGGCGGGTGCAAACTGTCGGGTATCATGTACGGCTGCCCGCGAGAGCCTTGACAAAATCAAAGTATGTTTGATAAGGCGTTGGTTCGGTCGGTCGAGGTCGCTCTTCGCGAAAAAGAACGTAAGGTACGGACATTTAGCGTAGATAAGGAGCGCGGCGATCGGCAGTGAGGTGAGGCGAACGACGAAGAGCTAGTGAGTGGGTAAGACAAGGTGTAGCGCAGTCTGGTCAGCGCATCTGTTTAGGTTCGAATCCTTTCACCTTGGTGTGGCGAATTGTAAGAAAAATTTGGATTAGTTTCCTATGGAAGAGTTATTTAAAGTTGTGGAACCTTTTATTCAGGCAAGTTCTGATTTAAATAGTTCTTATTCCGGGTCCAAGATTATTTCCTCAACGGAGATGGTTCAAACATATGAAATCGGACATTCTTCAGATGTCACAGCTTCTTAGGTATATAAAAAAAGTCCAGGCAAGGGTATCGTGCTATCTTCCGACAGCACATTTCAGATCACAGGATACAGCTGAAAAACGCTAGGAGCTAGTGCCAGTCTAGCTGCTCTAACAAGCCAGCAAGCTAGTGGCATTAGCGCCTTACCCTTAAGTGAGTAAGAGCTTCTTCCTTCGCTCCACTCGCCTTACAGTACTTTCAGAATTCGAAGGATGAAACCTTCAGAAAGATCAGGATGTCAGGCCATAACATGCTAAAGAGATATAGATATTTATTTCATATCTATGATGATACCTTTCTTATCATGATCTTATCATCTTATTGGGTCAACAAACAAATGTCGTAGTATATAAGTAGATGATCGACTCCCGCGAGTTCGAGTTCGGTCATACAGCATTCCTGCACTTCACCGGCCTTCTCCAGCAAGCGTATGAAAAAGCAAGGAAGGAGAGTGTCACATGCCAACGTGAAACTTGGTAGTACGCCAAAGCGGATCTGTCATTGACTAAATGGCTCAGTAAAGTAGGTACTGGATTGGTAGCTTCGTTTTTGCGGATTCGTGGGGGGTCGTGGAAGATTTGGGTTCGAGTCCCAAGCCCCCCTTGTGATAGATGCACGGAATACCCGGCATCGTTTGATTTCTCATTAGTATCTAGGAAATACTCATGTTTTCTATTTTTTTACTCTTCTTCATTTTCTTATTTATATGGGCCTTAATCTTCATTTTCAAATATGTCTATCATAGAATGACAAACGAGCAGAGAAATAAAAAAAAGAGACTTCTTCAGTTTCTTTATTTCATTATTTATTTTATAATAATGTTATATCTCAAGGAGCTACGACATATCATTATTACTTGGGCTTTTTCATGGTTGGGCTTTACTTTGTTTTCCAAATCTCCCTTCATTTGGTCGGTTGGTTCGGAAGAATCATCGTCTTCTTCTACTATCAGAGCCCCGGCCAGTCCGCCACGGGAGCGGGATATCGACGATGTGTTTTCGTTGGGCGGAAAGCACGACGCCCAAGCATCATCATCTCATCTGGCTCACGAGCAGACGGATGCCAGGCTTCCCGCGGCTGGTGAACCCGCCCCCTCCGACTCTCAACCCGCCCCCACGCACTCAACCGAACCCGAGGCCGCGCCGCCTTCCCCAAGGGTCTCACCTTATCCCTATGCCTTTGATCAGGTTATATAGGAGGAGGACAGTGTTTGCTCCATACAAAGGCGCCTCTTGGGGGGCGAAAGAACTCCCTCCTACGAAGTATTACAGCGGTCCCTCTATCTCTATGAGGCGCAGGACCGCTTTGAGCTTAAGGTGGAGATTCTGAACAAGCTTTCAGAAGTTTAAAAAAGAAAATGTGAAAAAAGATTTCTATTTCTCTTTTGAATTACTCATATATATATCCTATGAATTTCATTTTGCATTGGAAACTATTCTAGGAGAAGTTCGAATCCGTTCCGTTCGGATATTGATCGGTCTTGGTTTGACATGGTTTACGCGTTACTGGTTCCCGGAAGAGTTAATATCTCCATTAGCTAAACCCCTTCTTACCCTGCCTTTTGACTCGTATTTTGTTTGTACACAATCAACGGAGGCTTTCCCGACATATGTTGCAACGTCTTCAATAGCATGCTCTTACTTCGTCTTTCCCTTAATAAGTCATCAAATTTGGTGCTTTTTGATCCCCAGTTGCTATGGAGAACAAAGGACGAAATACAATAGATTCCTCTATTTAAGTGGTTCTCGCTTCTCCTTGTTCCTGTTCCTAACTCCTTCCCGGGTAGTTCCCAATGTTTGGCACTTTCTATACTTCGTGGGTGCAACATCAACAAATTCGCTCATGATCAAGTTACAACCTAAGATCTATGACTATATTATGTTAACTGTTCGTATTTCGTTCATTCCATCGGTATGCTCCCAGGTACCTGTAATTGTGATCCGTTTGCCAGAACTAAGGGGTCTTTCTGTAGAAACCTTCACGAACAATCGTCGTTTTTTGATGGTTTTTCCGCTTTTCACAGCTGCTCTTTCCACACCTCCGGATATCTGGTGCCAAATCGTCGCCTGTTTCCTTATTTCTTCGATAATCGAGTTGGCTATCTTTGTGGCATCGATTGTACAAGTTCGTGAAGAGGGCTGGACGAGTGGGATGAGGGAAAGCGGCTCGATCAACAAAAAAGAAGATTAGCCCCCCTAGAACCTGGCAAAGTCACTATCAATGAATTCCCGAGCAATTCTCAACCAACATATGCGATTCATTCCCATAAAGATTATAACACACAGAAGACTCCTTACCTTAGGAGCGGGATGAGTGATACATCCGGCGAGCGCCGGTGAAGAACGCAAGCAAAGCCGGAGCTCGGGCATTGTTATATTCCATCAAGAGAAAGGAGGCAGACTGGTAAGAAGGCCGACCACATAGGGGAGCGAACCGCAAAGCTGAGCTTTGCGGAGCGGACCAATCTTCCATACCGCCCCCTTACTCGCTCTCTATAAAAAAAAAGCCTTCGGGAAGCGCGAAGAGCTAAGCCACTAATGTCGTGGCGAAGGTTATACCTCAGAAAGTCAGCGAAGCTAAGGTTTCGTATGTGTTATATCCTTTCGATCGAGCGACAACTTCTAAGGAAGGCCTTCATTCCCCTTTGAAAGAAGTAAAAAAAAATAGCGCTAGGGAAAGACCAATGGAGAGAGAGAAGGTTGCAGAAGTGCTTATAGATTTCATAGAAAAAAAGAATTTAGGAGATGAAATCCTGATTACATTACCGCAGGCCAAAATTGGATTTGGAAGAGCAAGCCAGAGAAAAGAAGCGTTGAGATAATATACTTTCATCCTAATCTCATCTACTGAAAAAGGGGGCCCGCTTGATCACCTGAAGAGATTTGTAGGCAGAATTGGCATAATTATTACCGTGAAGATTGAGCTGCCAAAAGATATTTTTTTCCGGCTGGAAGATAAGATTTATGCAGTCTATAAAAAAAGTATTATGAAGCCAAATGCTCTTGGATGGGCAGTTGAATAGGGAGAGAAATCCTTTTTTCTCATTCATATTGAACGTAGTCTATCACTTTGAGGTCATGAGAACCTTGTGAATTGATATATTATGGCATGCATCTCTGAGGAGAATGGCACGGCCAAACATCATCCCAGAAGCGAATCCGCTTACCATTACCCAACCAAAGTCTAACCCAAGTTTTGCCTGAAAGTCTCTCTGTACCAAATAATACCTTTCTAGATGCAGGATATTTTAGACGTAGGTTGGTCAATCTATTTTTGCCATGGGAAGAGGTACTTAGCAGCCAAATATGAGCACCATGGCTTTTTCTTTTCCTTTGGAAATCTCCATAGCCACTTCATAAGTAAGAAGGGCTGGCTTGGTTGAAGTCCACCTTCTTCGTTAAGGTGATTGAAAAAATCCAGACCATAAAAAAGATTTCATTTTTTGTATGGGATGTTAGTAAGGATGAACATGACGAGGTCTTATTGCATTACTTTTTTTTTGAAAATGAAAATTCAAACATATCTATCTCAATCTTGTGGCAATTTCCTCTTCAAATCACATCAAGATGAACTTGGAAGGAGTAGGGAAGGCTACTCCGGGAATTCGGATTATGGTGGGGTCATAAGAGATGGCAATGGTGCTGTCATGTGGAATTGAACAGGTCTCCTCTAGGAATCAAAAGATGCAACCTTTGCATAAGCAGAAACTCTCCAGCACGGCCATTGTTTTGTCCAAACTATTGATTCTTTTTCAAGTCATCATATCAAACAAAAAAGGGGTTCTCTTAACATGATTAGATGGGCGAATGGTAATAATCAATAACCTTGGCGCCTATGCTTTATTCCTGAGAAAACATTTCTCAATATATGTTGAGTTAAAATTCATCATGTGAAGAGGGAAGCGACTCATTTAGCTGACCGTCAGGCTAACTTGGGTGTTAGGCTGCAGTCTTGTAGTCAGTGGATGGGAGGTCTTCCATTCCAGAAGAGATTTTCATTTAACTCTTTCTCCCACTTATCATCTCTCTGTGGGACTTGTTCCCTCTTCAACTCAGCGCATAGATAGGCATTTTTATTGAGAATGTTTTAAGGTCCCACCTTACCTTTCAAAAAAAAAAAGTAGCCGAACCGAAGGAGCTCTCACAAATAGAATTTGAGTACCACGGGGAAAAGCTAGCTGGATAAACAAGACAGGGATCACCCGCTCGGCAATGCTACCTTGGGGAGGAGACAAAACACTTTAATATAACAATTGAAACTCATATTCAAAAGCTTTTTCGATATATGAACAAGATTACTATGGAAGAGTTGGTGAACATTGTTCTGACTCATAGCTCTAAGATGACTAGCATGAATGAGCCAGCTTCAACACCACCTAGACTCTTAATCATAGACAGACTTGCACTGACCTCAACATAAAAAGATGAACCTGGTCTGTCTATTTGTATGCATTGGCTTCACTCACTCCTAACCTCCCTAGACATAGCAAAGAACACATAATGAAAACAGCCCGGTAAGGGCTGTACAAGGGAACGAGAAAGGAGTTTGATAAAAAAGAGTTTGGGAATGTCCCGCTTAGTTAACAAACATCGAGTTTGGAGTCGGGGCAGCATGAATACGAGACTATTGAAGTGAAGTTTGGAATCATTTTTGTTTTCTATCTTCAGATTACCAAATTGGAGAATCACCAAGGCCTTTCAACGATTCGACGCGCCCCCCTAAGCTAGACGCTTCACCTACCTGACCTCAGAGAGAATAGAATGAGTCGCCCTACTAGCCCTGGTCTTACTAAGAGTTTGAATTGCTCTGTAGGCTAGTAGGGCGAATGAATCGCATTAGTGCGATTTGGCTGGCTGAATCGCGCCCAGCGAACAAATCGCCTCCTTGCTCTTTGTCTAAGATTGGACTAAAGGTACCAAACCAGGCATCCTTTTTTGTTGTTTTTCTTTTGGCTAAGAAGCCCGTAGGTTGTACGCCAGCCATACATAGCTTGAACCGTGATGGCCACAATGCTTAGCTATTGCCGATCCCCAAGACGCCTTTGGTTGAATGTTCACACCTGATCCACCGTCTGCACTTCCTACATTCACTCCCGGAAATTGAAACAGGAAAACAGGAATTGTAACCTCCCGGTCCGCTGTAGTCAGCCTCACGGTGTGCCTGACTGGCGAGTCTGCCGTCTCCACGGCTTTCCCTTTTGCGGGCTGCTCCTCAAGCCTTTGAGTGCCGATCTTCGCTTGGGCCGGCTCCGAGGCTCTACCCTAGCTTTTCATTGGTTCCTCCCAGGGGCCCTTTCTCGTATCGCGCGCGCATCTTCAAGCAATCGGGGGGGGGGCGCCGAGTACATAGACGAGGCGGTCCCGGGAATGAAAGCCCATTCCCTCGTGCTCTGGAACTCCTTAACTTCGGTTGAACAAAAAAGGTTCAATCTTGTGAAACCGTAGCGTAGGCGAAACCCAGCAGCCCGCCCAGAGTTTTACCTTCTCCGGTCCTGGAAGGAAGCCCCACTTTCCTTCCTTCCCCCAGAAGGCAACAACACTGGGAGGAAGACGATCAGGATCTCATGTGTGGCAGCTGTTGGAACAAACTCCGAATCCAAGAGGTACCCACCTAGAGAAAAAGGAAACTCACCACTCACTGGTGAAAGAGGAGAGAGAAAAGACCAATGGAGGGCCCCGGGGCCGGAATGCGGTAGGGTCTTCAAGCCCCACGCTCGATTCTCGAGATTCATGGGCCGTTTCGCGAAGATCTTCGATCCGAACCTTCGCATCTACTCTCTCTTAGAGGATGAACCAGGCCTTCGCTATCGCAAGAATATAGCGATCGAAGAGCTATCGCTCAGCCGCTGCGCGTATTACGAAAGCCGTATTGCCCGAAGGGGGCATGCTGCAAGAGCGTCGGTGAGTGGTAAGCGCGGGAGGCGTGCCCGAAGGGCAGCGGCAGCAGTGTGGTTCCAGGTGCCGTCGCTAGATTGAGATCTGCAGGGTGGCGGGGACTTCGACTGCCTTGTATCGGGTGAAGAGAAGGGGGCGGTAGGCTTAGTAGGGCTCGAACCTACAATATAACCGTTATGAGCGGTACGTTTCAACCAATTAAACTATAAGCCCCTACGAATCGCTACATGCAATTCGCTCACTTCGGGAAGAGCGGACGGAAAGAGGAGGCCTTTGCTCTATCTGCTTTTTCCTCTTCCCAGGAATGAAGAATTGGATAAAAAAAAAAATGATTTTCTTATTGTTTATATATATATAGAATATTATATATCTATTATTAATTATAATAATATAATAAAGCAAGCGGCCCTTTCACGACTCAAACTGCCGGTACGCTTTCCGGCTCGCAACGACTCAAACGGGCGGGGGCTCTCTATTTGCTTGCAATGCCGGCTGTTCGCCTTTAGTTAGAAGTAGAAATAGAGGGCGCCCTTTGCCCCACACTTCAAAAAAAGTACATAAGTAGTGAGAAAGAAAAACTTGGTTACGGGAACCGAAGGTTAGGCCGACTACTTACTTTAGTATAGCTGCACTTAAAAAAGCGTATTCCTACCTCCTTTTCTTCCCCTTTCTGTCAATGTTGCCAATTCCCAGAATACTAATAATGTACCCTCGCGCATACAGTTGCCCAACAACTTTCTTCCTCCGACTTCTTTAGCCACTTCCGCATCTGTCGTATTCGGGAGAGCTTGCTTTGTGGCGGAGCATTTAGCAATGCCAGCAGCCTGGTGAAGGCTGGCTGTCTGGGGACAGGTTAAGGCAGGGCCTGCTGGGCTTGCTTCTCATGAGATTGGGTGAGGGAATCAGAAAAGGGGCTCATAAACCGGGCGGGCGGGCTTTTGGGCACACGGAAAAGGGGAAGTGGATGGAGGGTGCTTCTCAGCTAGAGTTGGGGGTGGGGTCGCTATAGTGGCTAGGGTGAGTCTTCTTACATGGCTGGACGCCCGGCTCTAGACGAAGCTGCAGGGGTTACCACCACATCCTCTCCCGATAGACTTGAAGCTTTTCATAGTCAGGCGGGGTAGAAAATCTTCTCTCAAAAAGAGACAGACCAGAGATGACAAGAGGAAGGTATTCGATTCAAAAAATAGAAGGCAGTCAGAACAGCTTCAGCCCATACAAGTAGAAATCTCAATGTTAGGTACAGACCCCAACATTCCAGTAGAAATAAAATATCTAAGCCTTGGGCTGAAGACATGTCCTAATCTACGATGCCACAACAAAAAGGGGGAGTAGAGGGAACACACCAGACACAGCAGAAAAGGCAAAAGACTGAGGTAAACGAAGTTTCTCCAAAAAAGAGAGCTTGCCAACTCTATGGTCCTTCCCAATCCCCTTACTCCATAGGGCCTCTCGCATGAGATCCTGACAAGACAGGAGGTAGGAGAGAAATATAAGCATTTCTTTCAAGCCGGAAAGAAGATTCACTGAGAGAGCGGGAAGATGAAAAAGAGCAGAACATATTCGATGATAACGAGAGAGAGTACCAAGACTAGCTAGAGGGGATTGTTCGGAGTTTGCAGTTTAAACAATAAGGAACTTAGGTGGAGAACGAAGAGAAGAAAGAAGTGAAGAATCACCAGTCATATTCTTCTTCTTCGATGCACCCGAAGCATGTTCAGCTGCAAGAACCTGATCTGAAGCACCCTAAGTAATAAAAGATCGACCCCCAGCACCCAACCTAGTAAAGGGGAGAAAGTCGAGTCTCCTCGGATCTCACATCAGCAACTGCTCTCTCAATGTCTGGTGGAGGAACTCGATGTTGAATTGAGGATCTAACATTCTCGAACTCGGGCCTCAAGCCCATCAAAAACTTAGAGAGCCCCTTTATGCTCTATAAGGCTATTCTATGTTATATGAAATTCTTCCCGACAAGAGCCTTTAGGGTGCCCCTATCTTAGAAAAGGGTCCCTCATGCTCATCAGCTGGTCCCATAGAAGCCTAAGCCTTCGGTAATAAATAGTATAGCACACTTTTTTCTTTATTTTACCCGTAAGCTAAGGCATGTTCTTCATGTTGCAACTGATAGAAAGGTGGAGAATCATCCTGATAATAAAGATTACTTATGTAATCCCAAATATCTTTAGCAGTCGCAAAAGAGGTGACGGTGTATATGGGGCTAAAAGGAAGTACACAAGGCATCCCATTTAAAGCTAAGCACTTTTCATCTTTTGTAGGAAAATCCCCTTCTCTAGTTTTGGAAAATGGAAGCGACCCGCCCACATAAGCACAAGATTTTTTTCCCGAGCAAATCATTCTTCATCGCATAAGCCCATGACAAGTCATTTCCAGATGCTTCTTTCGGAAGAGCACGGGAAAAGCCTATGGAATCCATTGTACTAAGACCCGAAAGATCATCCAAGGACTGAAAATCGGGACTCAAAAAACTAGTCAAGAAGGCTTAACTCAAGCAATCACTCAAGAGAAGAAAGGATTTTAGCTTGCCGGATTCGGAAAAGAAAGAAAAGAAGAAGCCGGGTCTTCTTTTTTCTTTTTTTTAGGACAATAAATGGGCTTAAATTAAAGAGCTAGGGCGGCGGCAAGAGTATCCCACAAACTCGAGTTCAAGACCTCCGATTCAAATCCGATCACATGATCAAAAAACTATTCATAAAGAAGAAGAAGTTCCAGCCTATTTCTATTTTTTTAATGATAAGGAAGCGCTTGATCCGGGCCTTATCTTATAAGGGCATCGAGATCAAGGAGATCGTGAGATCAAAGTGGACGTTCCCGATTTCCATGGCCGATTGCATCCCGAGGACTTTCTTGGTTGGTTAAGTAGCGCGGAGAAGTTCTTTGATTGGAAAGAACTATCCGAGGTGTACGAAGGTGAAATTCCTGAGCACGGGTCATGCCTCAATTTGGTGGGATCAAGTCCAAGCAAGGCGTAAGCGGAAAGGCAAAGAGAAGTACATGAGACAAGATGCGATCGAGGTTGCGGGAGAAATTTCTACCCTCTGATTAGACCCAAAGCTTGTTCCAAAGGTTT